>JAHWXV010850810.1:0-15280 GCA_024586415.1 Phrixothrix hirtus
TTAAAAAAGTTTGTTGATGATTTAATTTTAGTAATACCTAAAGATAGTTTAAATGAAGTTTTACAAGTGTTTAATAATTACAATTCTCATATAAAATTTATTGTTGAACAAGGGGATAATAATAATTCTGTGCCATTTCTTGATAGTAAAATAATTCGTAATGACTCATTAAATTGGCGAATAATAAATTTAGACTGTCAATTTTAATTAGATAACATCTTACTGCCATAATTAGTTAAACTAGTAGGTTATAGTAAATTAATTTGTTTTATGAAAAATTTGCATACGGTGTACCCACTAAACGTACGATTCCTTTTCTTTCTATATAAAATTAATTTGCCCTTTGAATGTCGCTAACGCAAGTAAGGTTTGTTCCTTTAAATTGGTCTTATACCCCTGTCAATTTTGTTTCACTAATAAATACGAAACTCGGTTGCGTTGGATAATACCAAATTGTTGTTAAATATTTTTAAGGAATATTTGATTTATCCTCGAATTTTAATCTGACCTGTATAAATATGAAAAGTGAATAATTAATTATATGGCGTGTCTTGTGCTCAATTAGTGTTATTATTTTAACAATATAATTTTTACCTGCTATTATAATTATGCAGTATGCGTTTAGTAAATTTAATTCTGATCCAGAATTATGTCATTTTTCAAAAACTTAGAAAGTATTTGTTTCATGTCAAATTTAAATCATTAATAGCAATATTATTTGCTATCAACTTTGTCAATCATGATATACAGGGTTGTCAAAATTTAGTATTTGCTTTTAAATAATTTATGTCAAGTAAAGCATATTCTGAATTTTGTGTCGCGTTAATTGAAATTGAAGTTCTTATAGACAATCTACTTTCAATATACAGAGCATATCAACAGCCTCAGTTCACCTTTTGTTCAATTACTACGAAAGAAAGACCTGAATCAGTTATCTACAAGAACTTCACTCCCGATTTTATATTAAGGTTAGCACCGCGCAATATACAGGAGCCGCCCTAAATAGTGAGGACTTTTAGTTTAGTGTATTTCCTTTTCAGTTTTATCGCGTATTTGCAGTACCATTGGAGTGTCTGTCTCCACTCCTAAGGTAGGTCACTAACATCTTGACATACAGGGTGTTTTACAAACATTACCTGGTGGCAGTATAGATTTGAGAACAGTGGCGCCCATCTTTTACCGATTTCGTCCCAACTTAACAGTGTTCATCCTCATAAGTATCGATGAACCACGCGTCGCTCCACTGCAGCTTTTCCAGCTATGGTTGACCACTCGTGATTTATTTGCAACAGGTTTTGTCAGTTTAGCTTGTGACATACACTACTAGTAACGTCTGTTACACTGTTTTACTATATAAATTATGCTGACACATATGATGTTTGTAACATTATTTGTATTTACCAGCTGGTATTAATTCAGCGTTTCTGTAATTATTGTATTTTAGGGTAAGTATTTAAGAGCTTGGATTCATTTCACATCCGTTGTTTTAATTTGAATATTTTGTAAATAATTTAAAATTAAACTAGTGTTTCTAATATTATATTACTAAAATTGCAATTTTCGAATAATTACCAAAGATGCTGAATCGAATGACATTTTAGTTATTTCACTAAATTCTACCTGTCTTATCCTAACGAAATTATGATAGAAATTGCAGCCATCATTTCTATTTTCATAATATAAAAAAACATTTACCTGAAATTTTAGTTGAAACCATTCTTGATCATTAGGTAATTCCTAAATGATTTGTAACTTATTAAATTACAGAAGCTAAATTAGGTGATATAAGAAGAAACGTCCGATACTTAAAATGTTGCATCACTTTACGCTTTCAGTCAACTGATCGACTGGAAATTATTTATTGAATTTTCTAATTTATTATTGTACTCCTAGTATAATATCCAATATAACTTACTTATTTTTTTGCCCCAGAAACTTACCGGCTTAAACATTTGCGTCTGAACTTAAATGGCGTGTGATCAAATTTAACCGAGACCGGTCATTTTTTTAGTAAAGAAAAATGTATTATATGCTTTCTTCATGAATAAGAAAGTAAAATCGTAGGTCATATTATAATGTTACTAAATTATAGTAAGCATGGCAAAAAGACAATAAACTGTTAAACCAATGGCTTGCAAGTTCCACATCCGGAAACCTTAAATATTAAAATAGGATTAAAGAAAAACCATTACAATTCTGCCCTACAATCTTATACTTTTCCTTCTACCCTACTCAAACGCTGCTACTACTTTTAGTGTGGAACTTCTCAAAACATAATCTGTTTAATTTTGTAGCTAATTTTAAAGCTTATTTAGCATTTTGCATTCTTATTAGTTATGTAGCGATATTTTCATTACATTTCTTTCTTTTAATACTATATTGCTTGATAAAGTATTTTCAAGTTTAAATTTTCAACGAATGAAACAAGCTTTATAAATGTTTTTAAATTATGGGTTAAATAGCCATATAAGCTAAATTACATCAATTAATGGCAAACTTAGTATACTTAGTATATAGATTAAAAAAATAATAAAACAATAACAGCAATTATCATTAGCTTAATGTATTACATTATTGAATTATAATGCAAAATTCAATAAATGTAATTGAGTAATTGATATAAGAGCATTGGTAGTAGCTGTGCTGCGAAAAGTTTACTCCTTCCTGTTTCGTATAAATTATAATACAGATTTATAAAATGGTACATAAAAAAGAAATTTTGGATAACTGTGTTTCCTGTTTATTCCAACCATATTTTCATTTTTCAAAAATTTTGAGGTGTCCATCTATAAGTGTTAACTGTGCTTACCCTTTTATGAGTATTTCTAGATTTTATACGTGTATTTCTTTCCTATACATTTTGTTTTTCATTTCATTAATTGCATATAATCTCTTTTATCTAACCACATTAATTGGTAACGTCCACTATCTTAAAATTCTTCCTATATTGGTAAACTGCATGATAACCTTGAGATCTACAATAATTATAATGCTTACGATTAGTAATACAGTAAAAATTATAACCACTTTAAATAGTTTCAAACAGCTTTTGGAGTATTGGCAAAATTCGGCAAATTGGATTCTTCTGGATAGAGCAGATATTAAAGAGGCTCGTGTAAAGATAACATTATATCTTTATATTTTGTGGCTTGCTATGGATGTTTACTTTTTATATTTATATCTTCACAACACCGTCACAATTTTATCGACGATAATGGTGTTTGCCAAATACTTATTGTTTTATACAGATACATTGTCGGTGATGCAACATATGGTACTAATGAGTTTCATGAAAATAGTAATGTCGAAGTATCTACAAATTTTACGAAGTCAATTAGTGGATTATTTAAAGTTCAATCAAACTTATAAAGCCTCTCAGTGCATTGAAGTAAATTACGATACCGATTTTATTAGAATGGCAACTTCCATTGGGCCCACACTTACCTCAATTTCACGCTTACATTGCTCTGTCATTTTTTTATTCGATGCCTTATATAATATTCTTAATACCAGAATATTTTATGAATTTTTGATAACTATAATAACACTCATCCTGAGCACATTCTTTATTTGGGCGTTTATAATTAATTTCACTGAATACGCAGATTCTGAAATGGTTCATAGCTTAATACACGTATCTCTTCACAGTTCACTATGTATGGGCGTATTTCTGGAGTTCGACAAATTAGAGGGAATGGTAAGTTGAAGCTATAATTTTATTGGTCACTGTAGTTAATGTGTGTTGCGCTAAAGTAGCATTACGGACAATTGTATAGAAGTAATTAGAAATATCGACTGTCTAAATGTAGGAGGCTATGTTTGAAAAGAATTTAAATTAATTTAATCTGTTTCCTATCTATATCATAAAATCTTCTTTTTCTTTCTTTGATTGTATGTATGTTTTCTTGGGGAAAGCTCTAACTAGAACACTTAGTATCAACAAATAGAATAAATCATAAGATGAAATCGAAAATGAAGAAAATATGATATTTGAACTTTTGATTCGTAGAGGAGTACTTGTCTCCTTTTTGTTTCTCTGCTAATTTCAAGGATGTACTCATTCATATGCTTAATGACATGATTAAATAATCGTTAATGCACTTAATTGTAATGATTACAAGCTAATTATTTTATACTAAGTCATTTTCTTAAGATTTATTTTATTAATTGTATGATGTTATGCTTCAGCTCAAAAAACATAATTAACTGGTAGTATTGGGTGGCACAGAAGAATGGTATATGTTGAATCGTTTCGTATGCCACAACTGACGTTGGCAAAACTGTGATATCGTAAAAATATTCCGCCAGTAATACCATTTAGTTGTTAAGGACCAACGGTGTGGTGTAGATCAAGCGCATTCTCGGTAAGGTGACAATTAAGGTTATGCAACTATGAATAAGAATTTCGGTTCCATTTTGAGCAACGGCATCATAATCCAGTTGCATCAGCAGGCTGTGCATAAATCGATTCATCATTAGGCAAGAAACGCCCAGTGCTAAAAAGAACTGTTTGAACGATAGAGAGAGCTGTAGAAATTAATGCACAAATTTTATGTAGTCTACAATGTTGTGCCTAAAGGTCGGATTTCGTTGCATTCGCGGCTCACCGCGACGTCCAACCGCAGTGCACTGTTGCAATGTTTTGCCAATGTAAATGATTTCGTTAACGTGATTCGTCTGGAAGACACAGCGACTCGCCGTCAACGTCTACACCTCGACTGCTCATAAACAAATTGGGACGCAAACGTCAACCACAATTTTGCATATGCTGGCATAGTGAAAAGTTTATTTAAAAATGAATAAGTTCTTCAAATCTACATAAATGGGATTCGGTACAAAGTCAAATTAATCTCTATTTAGTCTAAAAAAGCCTCGGAACTTTTCATCATCGACATTAAGATGAGTTTCAATTAGTGTTGTGTATTAACCTTGTTGGCTTCTGGATTTGTACAATTCCTGGGTTTTTTCAGTGTGCAGAACAACCGTCGAATATCAGCATCTTCTTTATCATCTATCAAAATCAATGCTTCTGTTTCTGGATCCATTAAAAAACAACTTTTCACTTCGTAACTGTATAAACGACTATCAAAACGCAATGGCAGACGATTTAAGCAAAACATGTGAGCGTAACGGCTGGCCATCGTAGCCAGATGTGACGGTGGGCCGCGGAAGCCGGAAATTGCAACGAAATCCGACCTTAAGGTGTACCTCGTTGACGTCCATATAAGTTTCAGATAAGCAAATAAGGTTCATTTCCCCTAGCAACACTGTATTGTAATTTTCCATATTTGGATAAAAAGAAGAACAGTATAAATTCTTAAACCCAGTTCATTAAAGCCTGCATAGCATTTTATATGACGTTGCCTGGAAATTTTCAGTGAAAATCTGCTTTCAAATACCACAGTAAAAACGACATTGATACATGATTTACTGTGAATACATAAAACTGCATTTTTGTCTATTTATACAGAAAAATATTCACGGACCCAAAATATTTTTAACTGCCCTCTTTAATTAAACTCTTTCTACCCTCTTACGTCAAATGATTTTACTACTAAATTGGAATTACACCATTTTAATTTTCAGTCTTTTATCTTACATCCCCGTGTTAAAAAATATCAGTACTAGTAAGCTTTAGTTCAATTATTCTAAACCTTTACTTTCGTATTTAACATTTAAGATCTTTGCAACCATCAAGAAGTAGGTGAAAAACTATTGAGTGTTACTCAGGCAGAAGATTATTCGCATATTTTATCTACATATCTATTTCATTCGCTTCGCTAGCTTGAGTATTAAACAACTGTGGGTTGCGGCTGTAGATTTTCTATCCTCAAATCAGAAAATACTACAGCAGACTCCATAAATTCGGAAATTCTAAATTAAACGCTACCAAAACAAAAATAATTAACTAGTTAAGGACAAGCTTTTGCAAATGATGAAGAATTTAAAACTTTGTCAAAAACTTGCTTTGAATTAATTCAATAAATGATGAAAAAACACCTGAACCAATATACTTAAAACTTGAGTTAATTGATGCAGTCATGTATTGTTCAGTTATTGAGTTAATTTAATGTCTTCGACAAAATTTAAAATTTTTGTTTTTCGTAAAACTTTGTTTGCAATTAATTGCTAATTACATTTATTTTAGTAGCGTTTAATTCTATGTTATGGTTTGGTACCTTTTTAATTTGCTCCAATTTCAATTAAAACGTTATAATATTGAAATGAATTTAAACCTCTAGATCAATGAGCCAAAAAATGATAAATCACAATATTTTATAAAATACCAAAAAGAGTCTGTAGTTGTGTAAAGGAGATTACGTTACAGCCATCGACAATATATTTGGCATCAAAAAAGGTTTATAACTATAAAGTTGAAAATACAAATTTACTATATACGGGTAGTATCTAACAATTTCAATTATATCACTTAGAGCTCTTAGAACGCGAGGATATTATACTTCTCATCCTATCATTTTAACGTTAGTAAATAGCATAGTATTTATCAAAAATTGCAAGTTTAGAAGTAATTTAGTGCTATACAATATTTTACATTAATTTTAATTACAGTGCAATAGCACACTATCCTTCCTGTTCAAGTATCCAACAAGTAAATTAAGCAAGGATGAACGAGAGCAGGTCAGTATATTTAAGCAACTCCAAAATTGTTGTTTTGATTAAGCTTAGTTAAGAATTTATCTAGTGCAATATTTTTTATTGTGGTTTAATTTATACGCTGTGATCAAAACTAAACCATAATTTTAGAATTACGCGCATCGTGATCTATCTATTTCGTTAAATTTATCTTTTTCAAGTTGGCAGTACTGTCAGTGAAGTATGCACCAAGTTTCATATCGGCGCAATCTTCAGTTTGTTTTTAGTTAGCTGTGAAGTAAGACGCTCTTAAGATCCTTTTGCGATCTTTATGTTTGGCGACTTGTTGGAACAAAGAATTTATTCAAAATTTTGTGTTTAAAACAAAATCAAGTGCAACGAAGCATTCAAAATGTTACAATGAGGTTTTGTGGCGACGTTATGTCGCCACAACCACCTGATTACGAATGGAGCAAACGTTATAAAGAAGGCCGTGAAGATGTTAGCGACGACTCTAAGTCGGGGCATCCCAGACCTCATTGAACAATGAATAGGTTAAAAATGTAAAAAATTGTGTGCTTGCTAATCGAGAAATTACCATTAGATAGGTAGTTGAAGAACTAGAAATATCGTACGGCTCAGAGAAGCAATTTTCACTAACGTTTTGGGTATGAAACAAGTTATACCTAAATTCGTTCCGAAACTTCCAAATTTCGACAAAAGCGGCGTCGCATAGAAATCGCCGAATAAACGCTTGCTGACGCCGCCAATGATCCAGAATGACTACAGTGTATTATAACTGGTAACACGGGTGTATGACTATAACGCCGAAATAAAGGCTCAATCATCATAATGGGAGTGTTTTGAGGAGCTAGGACCGAAAAACGTGCGTCAAGTGAGGTCAAACGTTTTCTTTGACTACAATGGAGTTGTGAACCTTGAATTTTTACCAGCAAGCCGGACAGTTAATAAAGAGCATTTTACTTACAAGTTATGCGTAATTTAAATGAGTTTATCCGAAGAAAACAACCAGAACTATGGAAAAAAGCTCATAGATCTTACACCGTGACAATGCACCGGCAAACACCGCAACATTTATCGCGTACTTCTGGGCGAAACATAAGACCACAGCGATTTCGCAACCTCTCCATTCTCCAGGCATGGCTCTTTGTGACTTTTCCCTATTCCCTAAACTCAAGAAGACCCTTAAAGAACAACATTTTAAAAGGATAAGGATAAGGAAACATCGCTGGCTGAGTTGAAATCAATACCTAGGGTCACAGTTCTTTTCAAGCTGGAAAAAACATTATCAGAAGCGTGTTGTATCCCAGGGGGAGTACTTTGAAGGAGAAAATTTAAAAATTGATGAATAAATTAATACTTTTGGAAGAAAATTACAATTCTCGTTTATAAATCGAGTAAACTTTATATGACCAAATTCTTAATTTTCAATCCTTTTGTCATTTCGATAACTATGAGTCCCAACTCTAACAGCTAAAATTAAAATTGATTAGATGATACGAAGCCGGAAGTTATCGGTTTCGGATGATCTTGTAGTAATTGCTGAGAATCTGTTAGAATACAGAAAAGATGTACCAACTTAGTGTTTATACTACTTATGAACAAATTTGAATACATTCACACATTAATTTATTTTTACCTACTTTGTGCGATATTTAATACAACTTCATATTTCATATAAACTGTTTTCTCTTTGTATATAAATTCAATGCTAGAGCTTTCAAAAATTTCACAGATCAAAGGGTTTACTAGGTTGTAGTTGATGTTGTGAAGCGTTTTGTTTTATTTGAAACGTAAACTCCCTCATGTTAGCCATTAGTAGGTATTTCATAGTGTTCTAAATTTAAATTTAAACAGATTTCCATTTTTATAAGTAGATACATACATATAAATGACCCACAGTGACGCTAAATAAATTTTTTGTTTGCATAAGACATTTATTAATTAGCTTTTAGCATATTATATTTTAAATGTTTTATTTCATATATACATACATGGACATTTTTTAAAGTTTTGCATTCCACATTTGACAATCGTGTTTGAATTAAACTCTTATTATGAACAGAGGCCTCTTCGATGATGGTTCGTAATTATATCAGTAGTTACGCTATGCCGATTCTGGACCAAAACGTGACATAACATCACTTTTGAAGTTTGGCGGCCATCTTGTGGGAGTAGTCGACGACGGTCATTTTGTGGGAGCAGTCAGCGTTAGCCATTTTGTGCGCGGATGGATGGAGTGGGTCAGTTGGCCATTTTATGGTTGGGTGGTAGCCATTTTGTGGCAGTAGTTAACCATTTATGGGGAGGGGCATTTTGCGTGAGGGGTGGGAGGAGCCGGTCATTTTGGGAGTAAAGGCGTCGGCGTCGGACTTAGCGTAAATATCATGTACATCTTTTGTAACCAAAGAGAACGACATTTAATTAGTAGAGTCGGCAATTATGGGACGTGGCGGAATATGCACAGTATTGAAAAGAAATCAGACTTAACGTGAAGAATATGTACATCTTTTGTAGTAAAAATGTCCTCATTTCTTATCAAACAATTAGCATGTGAAGCATTTTCTTATCACTTAGACAGGAAATGAGTCAGATTTGTATATAATTGCCATAGAAAACGCCGATGACCTCATTTCTTATCAGAGTAGCAGGAAATGTATTGAGATTAGCATGCGAAACATTTTCTTATCAAACAGGAAGTGGGTCAAATTTATAATTAGCCGATGATATCATTTCTTATCAGAATAGCAGGAAATTTAATGAGATTAGCATGTGTAAGCATTTTCTCATCAGACAGGAAATGAGTCAGATTTTTGATTAGCCCATGACCTCATTTCTTATCAGTCTAGAGAGTAAATGTATTGAGATTAGCAAGCGAAGTATTTCCTTATCAGTCAGGAAGTGGGTCAAATTTATAATTAGCACGCAAAAGTTGACCCTTTCATTTCTTATCAAGTGTGCACGTTCTATTTGCGTAAATTTTACATATATGTATTCAAACATATTTTGAAATTGTACAACGTAGCAAAGAAAACCAATATTTTAAATTAGGTGGGAGAAATGTATAGAACCGCATGCAAAGTTCTGATGCAGAGGCATTAGCAAACTCGAAGAAAATGGAGTTGCGTTCATCCCCAATAGAAGTGGGATTTTCAAAATAGTGACAGCAAATATGATATCTAATAGATATAATAATGTATAATTAACTAGACGTAAGAATAGTGTTATAAGAATACAAAGAGGAACTACAATTAAATATAAATACATTTTTAGAGAAACTAAAACGTCTTAAGCATACAATAGCAATGTACTATTTGTGTAACAAATTTGCTAGTAGTTTAAATATTAATCTTGAACATACGATTAACGATTTATGTAAGAAATTTGATAATAACTAAAATATTTCATATTAATGTGAAGCTCTGTTTGTTATCTAATAGATATAATAATAAGAATATCATTGTTAAATGTCGTTTGAATTGTTCTAACCTTTATAAGTTGATGATATCTATAAATAGTGATCAGTATGATTAAACATCGAAGAGGTGAAGGTATTGTAAATATGCTTATAAACAAGTTGCCGTTTGAAGCTCATCTTCTCGGATATCGATTTTGTGGACCTGTTACTAAATTAGAGAAGTGTCTTCTTCGTGGTGATCCAGGTATTAATCCTTTGGACGAATCTTGCAAATAGCTGGACTATTACTTAAGGTATTAGCAAAGACTTAAACTAAAGACATAAAGCTGATCGTGTCCTAGAAGGTAAAGCTTGAGAAAGAGTTTGGTCCCACGATGCCTCTATCGGGGAGAAAGCGGTCGCAATAACCGTAACTGCTGCTATGAAAGCGAAAAGAAAACTGGATATGGGATGTCCATCTGGTAAAAGAAGAAGAGGAGGAGGAGTCAGGCCACGAAAATTACGCAGAGGAAGAACTCTTAAGTTCAAAGAGGGCAATTTCAATACGAATATCAAGAAGATGGTAAGTGATGCGGTCAAATTAAGCAACAATCTTGGAGGAAGCCTCCTTAGTTTGATAAAGGTAGCACTAAAGGTGGCTCGTTTCTCGGTAAAACTTTAGGTGTTAGAAAGAATGTTAAAATTCCTCGAGTAATACCATTACCTAAAAACAAAAGGCTTTCTTCCATTTCGAATACCTCTATTTGCTGGTCTTTTGGAGGTGCGAGAACTTGTAGGAGGAGCTTCTGGAATAGCTAAAGCCGTAAACGGTTCTAAGGCAGCTCGAAAGCTTCAGGAAGTGAGTGAAAGAAATAATAAGGCCTTGGAAGCAATTGCTATTGCAAAGATAGGCGATGGACTATATTTCAAACCTTACAAGACATGAAGCGCACTATATTTAAAGCCGGGTGGCAGAATCATTTCAAAAACATAATGAAGTTAGCCGAAAGAGCGCTAACCGACTTAAATTTGAAAAAGTATGCTAAAAACGTAAGAAACTTTCGAGGTGTATTTATGCGTGATAATTTACCGAAGAAACCATGGATTCACGAATGTAGAATAGTAAACTTGGACGAACAAAGAGGTCCAGGTACACATTAGGTAACTTACAAGAAGAATACGAATAAAATATTCTATTTTGATAGGTTTGGTAATCTTAGCTACATTCGCGACTGCAAAATCTACTATAACTATCACAGAGAACAAAACTTCAATACAAAAATATGTGGTCATTTGTGTTTAAATTTTCTATATAAGTAAATAACATTTATGAGATACTTCAGTCGTTATGTGGATAACGTTCAGTTTAGAAGGTGACGATTATACAGTGAGTTACTATTTTTATCCACCCATTGAGTTAGATTCGAGATACAAATACGTTCTGGAACTGGTTGGATTTCATGTTTGTAACTGGATACGCAACATCACTAAAGAGAACGACAAACTATACTTCTTAGATAGAGCTGATGCTTATATAAAAGTAATTAGCATTCCATACTGTGCATATGAGATTAATGAAATTTACAAATACTTAGAAAACAGGCTTTTCGAAATATACAAGGCTACCGCAGAAACTTTCCACTTGCAGGCAAATCATAACACTCTACAGTGTGTCTTAAAAAGTGCTTATCACATTGATTTTCGTAAGTCGGGCAGCATTGGGCGCATGCTAGGATTTAGTCCAAAATACTAAACGCCAACATTGTATATACCTCCGATTTGGACGTTCAAATACGTAAGCTTACAAATATTCATATAGATTGTAGTATTATAACAGGAGCGTATAGGAACGGAGAAAGGTACGCACTTTGTACGAAATAGACATATCTGTACCGGTTGGATTCAGGCTAGATAAGACTCAATTTAATCCACCATTTTTGGAAGCTAATATAGACCTTATAACAAATATTATGATTGATCGGGTAGATCAGAACGGAGAGCGCATAGATTTTGGAAAAGAAAAATTCTTTGTTCCCTTAGAATTAAAAAAAAATGTTCCTAAGGTTTAGCGACGGCGACAACGATTATTATAAAAGAGACACGCTAGCCATATCTAAATTAATTCTTAGTACGATAAGATAAGAGAGAAAAGAAACAAGCAGCTTCCTCCCGCAGAAAAGTATTTCTTAAGTTCAATTAGTATTGAGATTCGGTACATCAAGGACAATGACCATTACCGATCTTAATGTTTTTAAGCGTTTTCACTATGATGATGACATTACAAAAGAGGAGATACTCACCTATCTGCCTTATGGGTCTACAACATATGGTTTATCGGATGAAGTACGACTTCTAATTCATACTCAAGAGCTAATAGCAAATACATATGACAGTTATATTTATATTGCTGTAATTAAACTAAATGTAGCAGAAAAGACGTAAATTAACCAATAACTTCCCATGCTTTTTATTCTAAGAACTACGCTATGAGTTGGGTGGATAAAGAGTTGAAGTTTGTAGATTACCTCGAAT
This sequence comes from Phrixothrix hirtus, assembly GCA_024586415.1. Lineage (NCBI taxonomy): Eukaryota > Metazoa > Arthropoda > Insecta > Coleoptera > Phengodidae > Phrixothrix > Phrixothrix hirtus. The sequence goes on from JAHWXV010850810.1 coordinate 12,545, forward strand.
TACTAGTGCACTCAAGGATTACGTTTCATATACCCCCAATGATAACAAGCGTTTAATTCTAATGGGGTGGAATCTAAATGACAATATTGTTGTTAAAAATCAGTACAAAGAGGTCGATAATGGGTCATACGTTTTGTAGCATGCAATCCATTAAAACACGTACTTGGATTTACCAAAATGGATAAGCTGCCTATCATTAACATACGACAAGAGCTGATTTTAATTATGGCCAGATCTTACAATGATTGCTATAAAGGTGATGATTCAACAATAACTTTAACTGATATCGATTGAAAGGTACCCCATTTGTCACTATGCGGTGAAGCCAAATTTAAGATATACGATTCTTTAAATAATGATTCCGTCATATATATGCCTTTTCGACAATGGAAATTATATGAACTACCTGCATTAAAAACAACTAAAATGGACATTTGGCCGATAAAGACAACGAAAAATTTAGAAAACCCCCCGTTGGGTGTTGGTGGGCTTTCAGAAAAACCATAAAGGTAATAAAAATAGCGATGCTTCCAAATTTCAACATTTTAACGTCACACATTTACAACTTCAGCTAAATTCCGATATATATCCATATGAACACATGCGTTTAAACTTTTCCGTGGCTGATTATTCTCAAGCATATGTAAATTACATACAATTCCAGCATGATTACTATGAGAAAGAGCACACTCAAGCACTGTTTGATTATAAGAACTTTAATGCTTGCCCCGTATTCGTGATCGATTGTTCAAAGCAGAACGAGATTCTCAAGAATTCAACTGTAGACATTACGTTGGAAATGAAAGCTCTTCCGAATTTTGAAGCCGGATCTGTTGTCTACTGTCTAATATTGCACGATACAATAATACAATATAGTCCTTTAACATTAAAATTGAAAAAAGTTTAATTTAGTTCCAATTACGATAAGATAACTAAGAAGGAGTAAGTGATAGGGATAGGGAAGCTGACGTTCTCGTTTCTTATCTGTCACGATATGTGTAGTTATTATTATATGTGTTAATTAAGAAAATTTGAATAATGTAGACTTAAGTATTCTTGTTATTATATATATAAAAAAACAGTTTGTAATAAGTTATATAAAATAAATGTTTATATTTATAAAGTTTTATTTTTATACTTCGTATACCTCATAACTCATCACATTCCTCGAATTAGTTTTGTATTTATCGTCAAGCCTGCCGGCTGCTGCTGCTAGTATGAAAATAATTAAACAAAAATGTACTTTACCAATACGTAATTTTGATACGGAGGACGAACGTGAAAATGGAAAGCACGTAAAATTGTTAAGCGATAGTATACGTCGTGTAATCTGCAGATCTAATGGCTGCGGAAAAACGAACCTGATGATGTTGCTTATTGCTGAAAATGGATTGAAATTTGAAAACGTATATATATTCTCAAAGTTACATTATCAACCAAAATACAGATTTCTAGAACAAGTTCTAAAATCGATTAAATGTATAAATTATTATCCATTCAGCAAAAATGGGAATATTGTAAGTACTTGTGACACGATTTCCTATTCTATATATTTATATTTTCGATGATACTGCGTGCGATAAGCAAGATGCTATTAGATCGTATTTTAGTATGGGTAGACATAAGCTGATATATTGCTTTTATCTCTGTCAAACATATGCACGTATTCCAAAGCACTTAATTCGCAATAATGTTAACATACTGGCATTATTTAAAAAGGCAGATTTAACCGTCACATGTATGGAGATCACGTGGGTACGGATATGACGTTCCAGTTGTTTCGAGATATATGCTCTAAGTGTTGGAATGATAGATGCAGCTTTCTTTCAATTTGCAAAGACTTTGAAATGAACAAAGGCACATATAGAAAAAGTTTTTAAAAGTACATATGTATCAACAGTAGCGGCTAAGTTTTGTAGACAAGCCGTTTTGGAGACAGGAGTCTACAGTTGTGAAACTATAAATTATGAATGGCCTGTTATGAACAGACCTAACGCAAACGGCGTGTTGTGTACGGCCTTTTACGAACGGCCTGTTATGTACAGACTCGTTGTGAACGGCCCGTTATTAACGGACCCGTTGAGAACGGACCTGTTATGAACGAACCTGTTGTGAACGGCCTGTTGCGAACGGCCTGTTATGAACGGACCTTTTACCCGTCTGTTACTCGACGCGTTAACCAGCCGTTATCCAACCCGTTACACAGTTTTTACCCGACTTGTTGTGAACGACCTGTTGTAAACGGACCTATTATTATCAACAGGAACAAATAGATATAATAGACACCTTAAGCATGATATGTACTATAGTTAGAAAAAGGAATTGTATACATATAAACTGTTTTTATTTATTAGCGTATTACATTGCATTATATTTAAAAACATTACATTTGTTCTTTAAATAATTACATGTAATTCATTACTTTTGTTTCATTGTTGTCATCATCTTCTTTGAACGGAACTTCCTATTATCGTAGGATTTCTTCGAACCTTTTGCTGTGTATAGTCCACATTGCTCTTTTTGACTATTATATCTATTAATACTCGACTAAACTATAATTATGCTAGTGTAATAGCAGTAATAAATGGCCGTGAAATTAAACATCTAACTTATAATGACCCCAAGCTGAGGTATCTATGCAATTATCTAAAGTATTACGGTTATCGTCAAATGCAGATAATGTCAATATCCTTTTACTAACAGTATATATATATATATATATATATATATATATAT
>JAHWXV010850931.1:0-10702 GCA_024586415.1 Phrixothrix hirtus
TAAAATAACTTTCCGCTTAACCGTTAGCTTAAGAAAACTTGTAAATTTGCGTTATTGCGCGTCTTTGATCATAACCGACCTCACTACCCTGAAGTATAAATCCACATTAACTCACCCTTTTGCATACATATACCTGAAAATGTCACAAAACAGGGAGTTTTTACCCATTTTAAATCCCGGTTACTGTTTTCTTATTATACGATAATTTCAATTGGAGTGCCGAGTACTAGTTCTATGCCGACAATTGGTTCCTTTACCTTAGATAAATAAATAAAATAAATATTGTTTATCGACCAACAACACGACTCTATAGTAAGTCGACCATATCCTTTTTTGCTTGACATGGTAAGGCTAAAAACAAATGTTAATTTTACGGAAGTCTAATTTATATTTATAAACACTTTAGAAAGAAATAATTGGAACACATATTCAAAAGTAGAATTTTAGGGTCTTAAATATAAATATACAACTTTTTCAATTTTTAAATACATTGAAACCCTTTGTTGTACAGTTATCATGTATATGTTTGCTCGTATGTATGTACATCGGGGAACACTGGAAATGTCGCATTTAGGTAGTCTTCTCACCGACAGAGTTACAGTCTAAATCCTTTATAACTAAAATATCAAATTAATTATACAAGAGGAATGTTAAATATTCTAAGAAATGTAATATGATATTAATAGATAAATGCAAGTTTAATTTTACACAAATAGTATTTTGTAATTTTAATCAATAGTGCACGGTTATAAATTAACAGCCGTTTTGAAACTCATTCTTTACGTAACTAGTTATAAAATGAAAAATGCTTCACAGCTGTTTATGAAAAATATCACTTAAAAATTATAAAAACGTTACCTACTTTATTGATTGCCTGCGCTTAATTGGATTTTATACATATTCATCCAATTCGTTAAATTTATAAAATCGTTACAAAATATAAAAATATGTTCTAGCTGATTACATAAATAGTTTCTATTTTTTGGTTACTTATTTTAAATAAACTTAATGCCTTTCACATTTCTTTATTTGCAATTGTATGTTTACAGGTCATAAATGTCCTCGGACAATTTCAACTACTTCAGCTGCACTTGTTTATTTCATGTCAACGCTAACCTAACCTAATAGATATTAATGACCTATATTTTATTCGTTCGAGTTTCACAGACAAAAATTTTCAAACAATAACACATACGATATTAAAATTACGAAGAAAACTGATTAGTTTCAAAATATTTCTATTAAATTCTTTATTTTATTTTTACAATCTCGAAACATGCCCTTTTCAAATTTCTTATTTTACCAACAAAATTAATTATTTTTTAAAATTACATCATAATTACACTAAAGCTTCAATCAACGAACGTTAACCAACCGAAACGTCAATCAATCGAACGACACTGTAAAATTACCGAAAAAAAAGTGTCAGTTTCCATTAAAATGCAGTGTTTTGAATGAGTATAGTGTTTAAAATCAGGTGTTTAGTAACGTTTCAAATTACGCATAAATAAAAATCTGGTGTGGGACAACACAACTTTCTCTTACGTATATTGATATGCAAATATGCAAATGTCCACAAATGATTAAAATATTATTTACATTTATTTTGGGACGATAATTACAATGGTCATCCATCCAAGTTGATACACAAAACGTTACTTAACTCCAAATATTTTCTCTGATAGTTTCCTTCGACATATTTTTTTGGGGAAGTCGCAAAGTTCACGTAAAAGGTCATCAGAGTCATAAAAACCGTAGTAAACTTTAAAAACATTATTATGGCCGTTTTCGAGAAAATCGCAAGAATAAAATGACACTTCCGGTCATTATATTTTAACTAAATCCTTGCTGTCTCATGTGAGGAAGATTGAAAACAAATATAATTTTTCATTTTTATATGATATTTAGTTTTTGAAATATGTTGTTCACAACTCATACTCTAAATACTTCTGGTTATTGGATTTTCAAAAATGTATTAGCAAAACTGCTTGGTTCATATAAAACCGCATTAAGTAGCTAAGAAATATACTAAGTTTAAAAATATCATTAGAACCGATTTCAAGAAAATTTGGAAAATATCTAAAAATGACAGAGTTAAAATGGTACTTTCGGTTAGTCGATTTTAACCAAATTCTTGATTTTACACACAAAGGTGACTATTACCTCAAATATAAATTTTCAGTTAGCTAAGATTTTTAGTTTCGTAGTTATTTTATTCAGAGTTAATGGTAAAAGTACTTCCGGTTACTCAATTTACGGACAATTTTCTGAGAAACTACCTAGATTATATGAAAGGGCATTAAATGTCTATGAAATATAGTATATTTAAAAAAATCGTTAAAGCCGATTTCGAGAAGATCTCAAGAAACCAAAAAAATGACAAGAATAAAGTGGTACTTCCGGTTATTGAAATTATTGCGAACATGCGCCCGGGTAGATATAAACTTATCTACAACTTTTCGGTTTTGAGATATCGTATTCACAGATACAGACACACACAGAGCAATTTCCGAAAACATGATTTTCGTACTGAGGGAACCCAAAAACGTGTATTTCCACTAAAATTTCGACACTGAATATTTTGAACTAAAACAATATTTTTTCTTCTTACATTTCATATAGGGTAAGAGAAAGTAAAAATATAACTTGTTTATAAAAAAACAATCGTTCAGTACAACGTATGACAAATATTATAAGTACGTATGTACTTAAATACGTAATTAAAAAGAACATTGCATTTTACATACATTTACATTTATTCATGACTAAAAATGAGTCAACTCATTTAAAAAAAACATTTTTTGATTATCCGAACCACTCCCAGTTTCGTTATTTCGATTAATTGACGCTTTATTGTAATAAAATAGTTACCTTGATAAGACCTATGGCATAGGTTGAAACTAGACAGTAATATAAAAATTATAAATGGGCTTTTTTCGAGATTTTTTAAAATAAAATAAAGAATTACAGAAACCGCAGTTTAGGCGGTTAAATTAATGAATTCAATTGTTTAATAAACAATCCTTTTAGAAAGTGTTTTTTTAGTGTGTGAACGGATGATCTTTAAGTATTCTTTTAATATCAAGGCCGAAAACAATTTAATTTGACAGTTGCACAAAAAGTTGATAAAGAATGTTTTATTATTAAGTAAAGTGTTTAATACCTATTATACATATTAAATACAATGTTTATTAGACAATTTAATTTATCCATTTAACCTTCTAGAATGTAGCTTCTGTAATTTTTTATAGTACTTTCACAATCGTATTCCAAGAAACAAGCCAAAATCGATATCAATAATAAATACGCAAAAAGAAAATAATAACAAGTTAAAATTAAATTTGTATTTCTTTAGTAATATCATATCACATTTCTTATAAAATTCGGCATTCCCTTTTAAATTTGAAACATCTAGACTGTAACTCTGTCAGCGGTCAGACTGTCTGAATGCATCAATTTCAGTGGCCCTGATTGTACCACATTAGGAAGAATATTTTATATAATATTTATTATATTATTATATTTTATATTAATTAAATAAAATCATTAAATTAACATGAAAAATAGTAAAAGGAAAAGATTTAAGCGATTTTATTAAAGAATAAATAATTGCCTAAAAATTTCAATGCATGTCGTATAGATAAATAGCAAATAAGTTAAACATAGGGATTGGATCTATATCACAAGTTTTATTACGGGAAATATATAGGTGTAGTTGACAAAAAATTACACCAGATGTATTAAGTTGACGTGAAATCGCTGTCGAGCTTCAAAAACGAATTAACAATAGCATATCTCTTGCAACAGTAATTAAGGCATTAAAATATGGTGGGGTTACCAAAAACAAGCCTAAGAAGAAACCTCAATTGACAGCTGTTCTCAAACGAAAAACTGTAGAACAATACAGTTTGTGGATAAATAATAAACGGAAGCACTAATTTTGTTCAAAGAAAAAAAGTTTAGGGTTACAGGAAACGATACTGGAGTAAATTTATCAGTTAGTTCTGGAGAAGACATTAAGACATTTTAGAACAAGAAAGTTTTTTGTTAGTGTCACGGTTTGGGGTTCCTTCTGTTGTAAAGGTGTTGAAAAATTGTTCGTGCGTGAACAAACAGTTAATGGAAATTTACATATTGACATACTTTTAAGGAAATTAAAACGAAGTTTTAATAAATATTTTGACCTGACTAATGCAAATAACACAATATTTCAAGATCATAACGCTCCTTGGCATAAAGCGCGTAAAGTGAAGAGTGGTTGATAATAAATAATAGCGAAAGAAAGATTCGGCCTCAAAATTCTCCGGATATAAATTCCATAGACAGTCTATATGGAATAATGGTTAAATTAATGAAAAACAGTGTATTCAAATCTAAACGTGAATTTAAATCCGCACTAAAAAGACATTTAGTATAAAAACATTTTAAATTAAACCTGTGTGCGTTTAATGAACTCGATAACTTAACGCACACGCATATTAAGTGTGGAAAAGAAAGACACGCGTGATTAAGCAAAAAAGTCTAACGTTGCTTATAAACATATTATACCAAAATTGTTGTTTTGATCACTAATACTGATGTAATCGAATAAATATTTAAATTATATTACATTATGTGTTCCAAGTATTTCTTTACCTATATTGGTTAAACATTAAAAACTATTTTGGAAAGAATTAAAGAGCGTATAAGGGCCGATAGAAGTCATCTTGTATAATTAACAGAATTGTTTGTTACTAATCATGTTAATTTATATGATTGTATATTATAAATCTAGAAGCAAAGCCTAGCAAATATTACTACATTTAAAGTACTAAATTTCAAAAAAAAATTGTAAGCAAGAATGGGAAGTACCATAACACAGCCAAATTAATGTCCTTCAATGTTCTTGACAAAATTGAAGCATTTATACTTTTTAAAATATAAACCAAAAAAAGTATTTAAAACTATTTTCAAGGTTAGGTATTCAATACAAAATATGAACAGCCCTAGTTAACCTTAATAAATATTATTATTTAATTAGAATGTTCAAATTATGTAAACCTGAGTTCAAAAATCCACAGGAATTTATACTTTCCATTGAACGCAATACAATATCGTACTATTAATTTTAACTGACTTTTCAAAGATCAATACAAAAGAATTATTTCATAATTCAAGCGAAAGGAAGTCGGTTATTTTATTTCTAAAACATTTGGTGATTTATTTTTCAGCTTACTTAAACTGCATATTCAAAATAGATAAAAATAAAATTTTTGACTAAATAATAAATTACGATTCATTAATTTGCAATTCTAAAACTGTTTTTACCATATAAAAGTCAAGGTCAATGAACAGAAATTTGTATTTAAAAATTAAAGTTGATTGCAGATTACATTTAGAAAAACAATAAAATAAATAATTTGAAGGTGTAATAGAAATCATAAAAATGAAAGTAAATAGCATTAAGTACGTTTATTTAAACAGCAACTACAGTAAAAGCATTTATAAAAATTTGTTTTAATTTGTAAATTAAGTTAATTGTCATAAAAATATATGTACATTAAACTACGAACTAGGCGTATAAGTAAAAATTTTTTTAAACAAAATTCAAAACTATTTACAAATGTAGTACGTATTACTCGCCAAGCACTTACTGATTAGGTACATAAAAATACATCAATTCTATATATTACGGTTAATATATTTATACAAAATTATTAAAAATTTAACAATGTCCGTTAGTAATAATTACCTCGGGATTTATTAAAACAGGGGATCTCAGAACTTTTCCATTTACTAAATGATCCAAGTCTTCGCCGGCATATGAAACTAAGGGAGAAATTTCTACCTCATCCCCCGTAATAGCACCGCCAGCAACCTTGATGTAGCATTTATGTAAATTGAATAAATCCTTTCGAGCTGTAGAAGGACAATCCTTTCCGATGTCGTCAGCATTTTTTAAAGCACTAAATTCCGTATTTCGCGGCACCTCCCAAGTTACAAAGTTATTGCTAAACTGAAAAACGTCAAAAACAAATTTTTCTATTTTAATACCGTTAGCTTTAATCGGTTTTATTTGTTCACCACAGTCGGTCATATATGGAATTTTCTTTTTTGCAACGTGCAATTTTAGTTTCTTTTCGTGATATTGGGCGACTTGCTTAAGAAAATCGGTTGTGAAAAAGTGGTTGCAAATATTTCCAGCGTTAAAAACAAGTTCACCATGATCATCCCGTAAATTAGCTGTAGTTTCAGTAATTTCGCTATATTCTACAACTTGAAAACATTCATCCACTTGACAAACCACACCAACAGCTTCGGAAGGACCCGTTTTTTTCACTACCTTAGCACCACAATCAGCTTCTTTAGTGATACAATAACCGAGAAACACTGGATCCGCTACTTTGACCAAAATATTATCAACACTATGCACATGAAGATAGCGAATTCCGCGTTTTTGCATGTCAGCCAAAATTCCCTTCTGATAAAGAGCTCGATAAATGCCTCCATTACCATCAGGAGCTAATGCTATTCGGTTTCTATCTTCCAAGATAATACGTCCATCCATATCAAAACATGGTATTAAACCTTGATCGAATTGAACAACATTCTTAGATTCTAATCCAAAATATTTATTACTTTTGAGATATGTTTCTGTGGCCTTTTCGGTCGGTCCACTTGTCATGATGTACCAAGTAATATTTCCATTCTTGCCCGTTTGTCGTTTTGCCAATTCTTCTATTCTTCTAATACGTTCTGCTTGGATTTGAAATAAAGTTTTATTTGAGGGAAGATCAATTGAGTACATGCCTTTTGGATAAGAGACTCCAAGTCTTGTTCCTTGGCCACCAGCAAGCAAAAGAACACCAATACGTCCATTAGCAATTTCTTCTAAACCGATAGAACGATATCTCTCTAATTGCTCCGGAGTTGATCTTTCTTCCGATTCAAACTGCGATGGTGGAATTGGTTTCATTCGACTATCTAACTTTTCACCATCTTCTTTTAAAGAACACATCGCATTTTCAAAAAGTTTAATAACTTCTTCAAAATTAATAGTATTCAATTGTGATAAAAAACTATCTTTTTCGGTATTACTTAAACCATCCCAAAATTGAAGTAAATGAACTTGATTTGCTTTTTCAAGTCGCGATTTTAATACCGTAAAAATAGTCATGATAAAATAAATGAATACGAACTTAAGTTAATTCAAAATGCGGCACATATAGCACTAAGAATTTTATTAAATGTTCGTCGACTGCGAATAAGTTACAATAGCCACATTCTACTTGCAGCCAGCTTGCAAGGAATGCGCTATCCATTTCCCAGACCGTGAGATACTAAGTTGCTGGTGGCCTTTACCTCCCTCCACGGTATATGTAATCACATTATATATTCATAGTATTGTACAAAATCCATACGATAAATTAAATTACACGTTGCTTAATTTAGAGGAAATGCAATTCTATACATTTAATCTTAGATTTTATCAATTTTATTAACAGATACATGTTTATTATTAAATATTAAAATTTTTGATTGCAAATTTTAAATTAGTAACATAATTTTTCGCGCATAGATATACCTGCATATTTACCAAAAGTGAGGTTAACAATTGCATAACGTTAAATTATGATAATTAATTATTTAAATATAATGTAGAGTGTACTTACAATATTTCTTAAAATGTCCTTAATTTCTGTGTAGTAGAAATATTTGACCTTTAGATTTTTAGGTAATAAACCAAATGGTGTTTATATCACTTAATTAAGAACGTCTTTATTTCAAATTACACATAAACTGTTAAAATAAACATATAAACCATAAACGTTTAACTTGCCGACATTCGGTTTAGTTTGACAGTAGTACACACTATGTTCCTGTTATCGGTCAGAAACAACCAGGAAATTCGGCGGTAATATTAAATATTTGAAATACGTTCAAGTATTTCAATTTGGTACTTACAGTTGCATTTTTACAAATATATTAAAGTAACATTAAATTACAGATTTATTTACAAATGAATTAGGTACTGCTTTTAAAAATTAGTTACATTTTAAATATAATATTATTTATTATGCTGATTATGAAATAATGTATTTAATAGGAAAGGTTTTAATAACAGAGAACTTAAAGAAAGTGAAAGTTTGATTTAGAAATTCTTAGTAAGGTCTCCTACTGACATTAAAATATGTAGATAAACTTGTTTGAAATATATTAATACATTCTCCTTATTAACCTTGGCACTTTATTAACATTCTCTTCTTACTATAAATATTATAAAACTAAGGAAACATAAATAATTGAAGTAAATTACTATTATCTATGTATATATAATAATATATCAACACCATTAAATATTTATATAAGTAGTTGTTTATGTTCAATAATTAGAATGTATATCTACATCAAAATGTGAAGAATGCCGCGCAGGTATATACATACAAATCACTTTATCGTATATATACAAGCTAAGTCGACACTTGGTACTTAATTTATAGAAAATAATTTACCTACATACATATGTATTTACCGAGTCTACTAACTTTTTCTATTTATGTGGGACATATTTAGTAGTGCTTGTAACTAATTTTATTTAATTAACAAGTTCAATGCACTATGTTGATTTTCAAGATTAATATGAGCAAATTAAATAATAAAATGCACATGTAGATGTCTTGATTTTAAATTAAAAATTCAAAAGTTTTCAATTTCAACTTTCTACACAGTCTCGCTTAGACTAATGTTCTTTACTGGTTCTAAATAATTAGAGTAAGTTCAAATGGCGTTAGAATCGGTGCTTTAGAAAGTAATTATTTACAATCTAGAAATTTTGGGCAATTTCAGCGCTCCCTACAGATAACTATTTTAAAGCAAAAATCAGCTGATTTAAGCTGTTCAAAATTATTTTTTAATACTTATTATAGTCAGTAACTTATAAGATGCCCACTGTCTCAGTAAGAGTAGCGACAAAAATACACTTCCTAGGAACAAATACTTTAAGATCAGATTTCTGGCTCAGTTTCTATTAGGACACAGGCTTCTGATTTGCTATAAACCTGACAAACTCATTCAGTTCGTGTTTTAATGAAAAATGAAGCAATTTAATGACAGAGGTGATGAACTTGATATTTCTTTATTTTTACTTATGGATGATTACATTGAATGAAAATCGCTGAGAACTAGAACAGAAACGACAAAAAATTGACACTTTAATTATTAATCAACAAATAGAAGGAGTTTTCAACACGCTTTGCTAAAGGCTGGTGACACAAGATTTAAAAAATAATTTAGGCTAACTGCTCAGTTGTTCCGTGATATTCTCAATAAGATTAAAGGAGAATTAGAGCTGACATCATATGATAGAAACAATAAACCCATTAAACCAAAGGAGAAGCTACGTATTACATGTTGAAGAGAAACTAGCACTATATTTTTAAACTTAAGCATTCTAAAATAACTAACTTTTAGAAATTTCTTAAACAGTCAATGCTACCATTTATGTGTGATATGTGTTTTGGTTACATCATCAGACTGCAGTGATCTAACTTAACCAACGTAGTTTAGTTAGGTAAAATATGAAATGGACTATGCCACCTATTGGTACAAAATACTTAAAACAGAAGTTTAGTAAATGAGAAAAGTTGCAAACTGTAACAATGCATTGAACTTCTGTTTATATACGAAAATCAATTCCGCACTGGGAAAAAGCTTTGCATTAGACACTGAAAGTATCCCTAAATACATAAAGTAGGAACGTAAAACACTCTTACGAGAAGACCAGACCATGGTTTCAGATCTAAGTAAGGTGTATTCAGAGACAGCTTTAACAGGTTGACCGCTATGTCGGTCATTATGATCGATTTGCTAACTTCTGGCTAGTCTATGACGGTTATAATGACCACTCGACAAAATTTGTTACTTCTATATAACTTCTTCTATCCTATCATATCTGAAACATTACATTACATATAATGTAAAATAAAAGGTACAAAAGTACTTAAAACAGAAGTTTAGTAAATAAACAAGGTAAATTGTAGAAACAGAGTGAACTTCTATATGCATATAGGCTTACATGAAAAATACTTAAATACCTAGATTAAGTAATCAAAAGCTATCTGTGCACGTAACTGTCTTAAGAGAACTTCAGACCAAGGTTTCAAATCTAATTCGATTCAATTAAATCTGTTACTTAATTATTTCTGCAGTAATAATGAAGAAATTATATAAACAAATATACAAGTCATTGTACTGTTTGCAGTATTGGACGCCCCATAGAAGTTATGCAATTATAAAATTGTAGATTCAGTTGGTAATTTTTTTCTTATAGATTATTTTATCAATTAGAAAGTGATATAAATTACGAGTACTTATGGTATGACTCTATAAAACTTCCATTAAGAAACGATAGTCTTTTATCTCTTTCTGCTTTTATTCACCTGCTGAGCCCGTTTCCCGTTTTCTCTCTTTTTCTTTAATAATAATCTCATATTAACATCCACCTATTCTTGGATTCTTTAGGCGAAATAAAAATAAAGAATAGCCTATACACAAACGCCATCCACACATTCACATTTTTAACAGTAGTAACTGTCGGCCCGCGGCGTGGATGTAAATTCGCAGTTTAATTCGCGGTTTCTCGATTTAATTCACGGTTTTATTCTCGTTTTAACGGTTCTTATTCGCGATATAATTTAATTAGTCGCGAATTAATGTAAATAGT
>JAHWXV010850932.1:0-10300 GCA_024586415.1 Phrixothrix hirtus
ACTTAAATTATACTGAAACAAAATTACCTTTTATATGAAAAACAATTAATTAGGAAAAACAGAAAGGGGATTTTGGCCTCAATTTCAGTTACACGTTACAGGCGATAGCGAAAAAAGCTATACCACGTTTTCTGCTCTATTTTCGATTTGCTACCATATGTTACAAGAACGTACGCTATTTGCTTTACACCCTGTATAGCAATGTGAAATATTCACATAACCTTTCGGCAAAGACGTAGAAGGAGAAGAAATATAGTAATTATCTGCTTTAAGCTAACACGCTTTTTGACCCTTACAACCTTTTTTCCAAACCAACTAATTGAAAAAGTAACCGGACACAAATGTACACTTAAAGAAGAACTAAAATTAATTATTCTAGAGAAGTGATTAACACAAATCTATATAAGACATGAGTCCTCATCAGTTGGTTATATGTAGAACGTATATTAATGAAATTTTCTTATCAGAATATTAAAGATTTATGATCAATCTCGACTGCGTAAAACGTCCAGACGATTTTTCTTGTTACGGAGAACGCTTCGATTTGACGACGAATCTACAAGAGAGACAAGGAAATATATTTGATGGCTTTGTTGGACGTTGTTGAAAGTATTGCAATTAACTACATGTTAGAGTTACTTCGAAGGCCATGCAGCTGCAAGTAGTAGCTAAAAAGACTACAAAGCACTATTTTAAAATTTTTCCTATGGTAGATGCTCAGATATTTTATACATTTAGAATGGAAGTATATACTGGGACTCAAATAGGGTTTCTGTTTAGGATAACATAATAAATTAAAGCGAAACGTGACAATGGACAATTGGTTTACGTTGCGTACGATATGGTGGGGATTATAATATTACAATGGTGGGAATAATTCCCAACAACGAACACAAGCTACCACCTAAACTTGTAAACACGAAAAAGAAACCCGTCTATTTAAATCTATATTGTTTCGGAGAAGACTGTATGCTTGATCATATGTATCAAAGAGATATCGGAATGTAATATTGATATTATTTGCTTAATATTCCAACGAAATAGGTAGAACTTCCGACGATTAGCATGGTTACTTTTTATAATGCGACAAAAGGAGGATGATGGGCTAAACAATATTTGGTATCCACAGTTTGTTTCAGACGGCCAAGACGTGTTTCTTACACAATGCTAAATATTGATGTTAACGCACAGATTAGTAGATAGAATGATCCGTAGAAATTTCCCAAAAAGTTTAACAATCGAACTTACAAAGCCATATATGATTGAAACTTAGTATCCAAGTGTTGAGTTCTCAATCAAGAGGAAGTAAGATATCAGATAAGGAGAAATCGCTTCACCAAACAAAAATGTGGAAGATGCATTGTGCTAATCTCTATGATAAACGTTCTATTTCTATATATCACTAGTGCCGTAGAAGTCAAGACACAAATTAAAATACACGAAATGTAGTAGTCTAATGACATAGTTATTTTTAATTTTTTTATAGTAGTTTATTATTAATAATTGTTTGTTTATTATAATTACATTTCAGGGAACATCTTTGTGTTAATTTTTTTTATATGACGCGTACTTTAAGTTACCTAATTATAAATAACCTTGCATGTATTTTTATATGTTTTAGGTAATATTTTATTAATTTTTGCTTTGTATTAGTTGTGTAATTTGAAGCTTAAACTATTTTATTAGTTACTTAAATTTTATTTATATTTTTAGTTAATTTGCTATCATAGTGCTAATGGGAAAAATTGATTCTTCACAAAAAATAAGTTTTTATTGATAATGAATAACTATAAAATTAAATATTAACTAATACATATTATATTGATGAATAACAAAAACAAATCCGAAAAACGATGCAAAAAACAACAAAATCGATAAAAAATGGGATGTTAATGTCGCGTCCACACGTCGACCGTTAGTATTGCTGCGGTAAAATCGATCAAGGACCGGCTGACAGGACCTTTCTGGTGTGTTTCATGACATAGAATCTGTCAATTGAAAAGCTGATTTTAGTAAATTGCTCTGAAAAGTTTTCCAACCTTTCCCTACTCATATCAAAAGTTCAGCTTTGTCCAACTGGTATTCATTACACATTAATTAAAGCCAGAATTAATAAGTGTAATTAACATTAACAAATATTTTAGTATTTTAAAAGTAAAATTCAAAAAACTGTTTCCTTAAACTGCATTCATAAAAACGAACAATTACATAAACTCCAAAATACATACAGACAGGTAAATCCCCCTCTTGGTTAAAGACATATGTTATCTTAAGACCATTTAAATAATCAAGTCAAGAAAACCGACAAAGTAACTTTTATAAAATAGAAATTTGAATAAGATTTAACAAGTCACATTTTAAACAAGTAAAGTGAAATAGAAATAGTTTTAAAATTAAGTTCCGCGATTGACGAAGGCGCATTTTACAAATCGATTGTCATAGAAACGCCCAAGGTTATATAAGGGCTAACTTTTACACACTCGACGTCTTTTGGTATTCATTCTTTAGATGGTATTCAGTCTTTCAGTGATGATCAGTTCTAAGTGCAAAAGCAGTGCATCGAACGTTGCAGCAGATAAACAGTTCCCGCCTTATCAAATTAAAGAAGCAGACGGGAGTCCAGGGTAGACCTTTTGAAGCTCAAGACATGCAAAATTCAAGCCGAAGATCTTAATTATATTCAAGTGAACCGCAACCCAAATAAATTCCTTGTTGTGAGCTCTTCCTTCGAAAAATCCCATTAATTCGAAGAGGCGACCAATTACACTGAAAACTAAAGCAAGTGAAGTTGAAATTATCATTTAAACATTCATTCCCTAAACTAAAGGCATTGATTAAATTGAAAATTTTTAGTTTATCATTATTTGATTTATTTATTTAAAGAATTTCACGTCAACGACACTTTAATTAGTATAATTAAAGTTTTGTATAAGTATTTGATTGTTTATTTAATGTATGATACTTTATTCTTTTTAATAAATTGAATTTGTTACCTCTCATCTGGTTTTTTAACCCACGTATACGCATGGTTACAGTTAAGTAAAGATTCCTTTTCAAAGTTTATTGATGCATTTAAAACAATGAATGGCAAATACCTGAGTTTACTACTCAAACCGTTAGAAATTTATTGTTCGCTGTGTTGTTTATTTAGATTATAACGTTACTAATAGTAAATATTAAATATTACAAACCTAATCAAACGACGTAGCAAACACTGGTGCGCAAAAGTTTCTTGTTTCTACATGTTTAGTTTTTTATCCCATATTTTTTTAAATACCACCAAAAGCCACAGAGTCTAGTAACAATAATAGATGCATCATATGAGGCAGAACTTTTAATAAAATTATATTTCCTTGTATAACTAATTTCATGAGTTCAGCTAAGCAATGTGAAGAATATTCTTCAAAAATTAGTAACAAGGGTTATTCTTTTAGACAATTTCTAAGAAATGAAAGATGAACCATGATATAGACAACGAGTTTTCAATGTGTCGCTACCAGATTGATATTAATATAATTATGATTATAAAGCAGAGCAATTTATTTATTTAGGCGATCACTAAAACTTCAAATTTTTAGGTATAATAGAATACTTTGTAATATTTAATAGTCTACCTAGTTTCTTTGCTGGATATATTACCCTTAATTCTTAGAACTGGTAAATTTTACCTTTCTATAACCCTTGCTTGTTAATACGTGAAAATACATAACAACTTTCAAATTAAAAAATCTGATGTGAGACAACACACAACTTTCTCTTACACATTTTAAATTTAATTTGAATTTATTGACATTAGTGACTTTTCTATACACCTAAATTGTAAACTCTAAAATTATTTAAAAGCATAAATAATTCATCCATTTATAATTTCCTTTATACATGTACTAAGAGCTTTATAATTAATATCTAGTTGTTTAATTCATCTAGCGCATTTATCTGCGCTGTATTATCTCAAAATTCCAGCGTCTAAGTTTTTGTCTACTTGTTTGTAATTTTGAATACTAGCTAAGGATATGTATACCTTCTTAAATATGAATAAATAAATATGTATAGGATAATGACAAAGGAAAACCGAATTAAGAACTATTATCAAGAAAGGTGTAATCACTCAGCGAAGACTATTGAAAACCAAGAATCTTCGATTAAAAGAAGCTTTAAAGTTTTCAACGTCCCGTGGTTCACTATTTATGAGGCTGAAGGACTCGAAAAATTGTCTGCTTGTGCAAACTAATACAGGACATAGAACTGATTTAGGCAAAGGCTATGAAACGAGTTAACGAATTACATGAAAACAATAAATATTCAGGGGTTTGAAATGAATCGGAAAATATTTTAACTTTGGTTGGTACGTACGAATTCTGTTTGGTATCAAGTGAGCTTTGCCTATAAGACGGTGTTGTTAAACAATAAAATGTACTACAGCGCAGTGATACGTGTTTTATCACTTGATGTGTAAAATTCGTAGGTACCGTGCAGAAAGTTCTTGTAGAACACATAAGGTCTTGAAGCATGTTGATCCAATCTAAATTAGTATATATCTTGAGTATCCCGCTGTAATATAACATTTGATAGCAAACAAGGCCACCAAGGAAATCTTTGAAGATTTATCAGAGACACACTCTGACTCTATACCTTCATATGTCAAAGTTAAACGTTTAACTTGACTATTCCAACAACAAATTGCATCTGCGTGATTTTCAATAGATGTACACAGAAAACTTTTAGTATTTCTAAGCAACTAAAATTCTAAAAGATCACGTGCAAGCTAAATGAATTATAGAAAGTGTGAAAAAAATGCATAAGGACGAAAAATTTAAATTTCATTAATTTAAATGAACAATAAAATTCCTAAAATACTCCAAACAGCACTCAAGAAGACGTCTTTTGTCTTTTATTTATCCAAAAGTGCAGTGATATAAAAACACTAAGTGCTTGATGGTAAAAATGATAATTAATTAGTTATAATCCTTAACGACCCTCGTTTTTTCTCCTCGATTTTGTTATCTACTTTGTGCTTTAGAGAATAATTTAACGCTTTCTTAGGTGAAAATAGTTATGCGTGATGAGGTGTTCTTTTGAATATTGATGTCATTTTATTCTCAACTGTCTCTTGGAATTGTAGAAGCGATTTCACATAAACTTTCTCCCCGTTCATATTCATATTTGGTAGTGGATGATCGGTTACATAGGTATTCAAAATCCTCTTTTGAATTTTCCAAAATTGTAAAGGCATACATTACTAAAACCTAAAAAGATATATTTTATTGTGAATAACTCTTTATATACTGCTTTTGCAAGCTTCGGGAGTGCTGTTGTCCATTTTTTTGGGTTACTAATTACCTGGTCATTTAGAACTGATTTTAAGAAATGTTTAAATGACCCAAACATTGAAATGTCTAACGACAACAGCTGGTGGCTACAGTGGGTAGAAATTATTAGAATAACGACGTTATTTACTTTGGTACATATAACAGCACCTATATTTATGAATACGTCTATCGTGCTTGCTCTTTAGCATAGCACGGGTTTTTTTACCTGGTTTGGCACATACAAGAATATGATTAAAGTCTGTATAGAAATTTTCAGCCATCATTGGATCTAATTGATATGCAAATCTCAAAACACCAGTTGGACAATCTTTAGCCATTAATACTTTATAATTCATTTTGGAGAAGACACAAATAGGTGATTTTGTATTTTCCACGACCGAAACTAATGACGAAAAATTTCTCACGTTCCTAAGAACAAATCTTTCCTATTTGTTTAAATCCCTTTCGTGCAATTGCACGGGTCAAATCGATAATTGCACCTCGGTCTCATATATGTTGTATATTACATTTTTTTGATTAAATTTATATTTTTCCAATACGGATTGCAAATTCTGGTAAAACTTGTCAACATTAATTTTATTGAAGGCTGTAGCATAAGCCAGAACTGATTTTTCAGCTTTTCTTAAAGTTATATCTTTGTATCATTCCATAAATTTCTCAACTTAGAGAAATTGAAATATCAACTCATTAATGTGTTTGCAATTTAATTTATGAGACACTGTAATGATTTTTTGGTTTATTTTGTCAATTTATTATTACTTGCGTTAAAGATAAAATCAAAGTTTTTTATTTAATATTAAATACATTTTCCTAATTCATTTTTGCAACTTGCAATTTTAATTAATACGTTCCTGTGCGTTAATACATATTTTTGCCTGGTCGCAATTTTATGCCAATATATGGCGGAGGACGACAAATCAGTTATTACTGGCAATTAATGGTTCATGCCGACCGAGGATAGCGCAAAAAGATTAACGGGTGTCATACTAGAATTACGGAGTGTATTGTGTGATCGTTGAAATGCATTGCATTAATATGGATAATGCAAAACAAATACAGCTAGTGTTATCAACTATAGTTCCTTAATATAGACAATTTCTGTGTATAAACATATTAGTATCGACATTTTAATCCGCATTGCTTTTTCGTTAGCAGACAATATATGGAAAGAAGTCGTTTCTTTGGATTGCCCCATTTTTGTTAACGCTTGCTGGCGAATTAATTCTACAATACATCAAGATGTATGTATTTCGTATATACGTCAGTGTTTCTCCACGATTTTCTTGCTTACAACGTACACTGTCGTTTATGCATTAAAAATCCATTATTTAACTGACTTCGCAAATTAACATTTGAGTCATCAACGTTTTTCTGGTAATAATGAATTTCTAATTAATTCAAACCATGATTTCTTCAGTAAAAAAGAAGTTTCTATTATTAAAAAATTTTTAATAAAGTTTACTTTTTGTTTTATAAATTTAACCTCAACATCTATTTATAACAATAATAAATTCAATATAATTGCCTAATATTTTCACATTATGAGTTTAATTAGTTATGTACCATAACCATTAATTTGTTGTTCCGATTTGTTGTCAATTTAGTATTAAAACTTAACTATAATGTCAATTGGTGTTACTTTAGTGTTAATGTAATTCTTTTTTTCGCAACTAACGCATGCTTGATGATAAACTATTTATTTCATATTTCACAAAAGATTGTATTTAAATTATAAAATCTTGCAATGTAGTGTTCGAAATTTTATTTATTTTCGAAAACATTCTCTAAACTTTATTAATTAATGAGAATTTTCGGAAGTTTATAGATGATTCGTCAGATATATCCAAATATATAACTTTGTCAGTTCCTATCACGCCATTTTCATGACTGCTTTGACTTTCATGATCAAGTACAGGGACACAATTTTCTTTCATATCTGATTCAAAGGTTTTCCCTGGATATAAATTATACTCTGAATGACTGTCTTGAAATGGCTCTTCCTTGTATTCAAATCCATTCCATAAACGATGATTGTCTTGCAAACCTTTTTCGTTTAGCTTTCTGTTTCTGGAATAAATAGCATATCAACAACCTTTGTTTTATTTGTCACATTGCTTATTCCAGCTTATGAATCTAAGTAAACGTTACAAGTGCAAGATGCTACTGTACATCTATTTTATATTAACGCTTTTTTTAAAATAATTTTACCAAATTAAGATTTATTTTTCTGGTGAAATACATTGTCGTGTTTATTGTATCGATAAACATAGGGGTGATTTTTTTTAAATAATCGACTGAGATCGTAACAAAATCAAGATTTTGTATTCTACAAATCATATCAAATAGAGACCAAATGTATTTTATAAGATGTTTCATAATTATCTAAATAAGTGTAAGACATGAAGTAGAACAAATCATAATATTAAAGTAAATTGTAGGTTTTGGCCCCGTCAATGAGTTTGCGTTGTTATATATTTAAATCAATTAAGAAAATTAAATTATTTAAAATACCAAGATAAATATTCATATGATATGATTATAAAAAATAAATAACTCTTATTTGTGTTACTGGTTAGTTTTTATACGATTTTGAAAATTATTGAGGTTTAGAACTTCTTAACAATTTTACATAATAAGTTTTATGTAATACAGAAAACAAAACATCATTTTAAATATAGAAAATTCCTATTTGTGTGTAAAAACTGTTTTCGAGCCCCAGACATAAGCTGCGAGAGTCTACTATAAAACGAAATAAGTGTCTGGAAAGACAAAAGTTTTATTTTATTTAAATAATGATAAGACAACTTACTTGAAGGCTTAATAGTTCGATAAGGCTGTTGTCAGTGTTAATATCTTCAGTTTGCATGATCAGATCACCCAAAGTTCCTTTTGAAATAAAAACATGACTTTACGTCATGAAAACAGTAGTTTTTTGAGAGAGAACAAAAAAATATGTTAAGATAGATAATTTTTTTTAGAGTTTTGACAGATTGGAACGTTTAAATAATCGATTTTGTTTGACCTTGTTGGTGATATTGACCAGTTCTAGTAATTCCCTTGGCGAAGTACGCGCGGCGTTTATATAGGCGATGTGAAATATTTGGAAACGTCGCGTCGATCCGTGAAGATGCGAGCGAAGCCCGTAAGTGCGCGTGGGAGAGTAGCAAAACTTGTTCTCGCGACGAGTGAAGGAGGTAACAACGTGATTTGCGCGGTCATGAGTGTGTGTATCCAGGCCCGCAAATAACCACCAAGTGGGAATTTGAGAGCCCCTCATTTTATAGACTCTGAGGTCGATCGTGGACCCTACCAGGACAGGAACAAGCTTATTCCCTAATGCAACATCAATCATGACCTCTACATGCGTGCTATAAGACCAGATATTTTTAGAGTGTAGGAAAAAGAAGATAATTCTCTCTTACACACCACTAGGTGTGTGTTGAAGCGTGTAGTATTCACAAACCCCTCAGTGCTACATGCTCTCTTTTTGGTTGGACTTAGTTCCTTATCACGAAAAGAAGGAAGCCCTGTCTGAAATACAAACCTTAGTTTTCGGTATTAACAACTGAGGGTCTTTGTAATAGATATTTATGTACTGCATTTTCCCCAGTGAAACTTAGTCAATGGAGGGTGGTGGCGTCTCCACCATACTCGCTTGTTTGATCGATTTGTTGGATCGTCGATCTTAACTACGTTTAATTGGTGACCCAGCGTAGCTGAATTTAGTTTAACAACTTTTTGATTTGATTGCGCTGAATATTAGTCGTAAAATTACTGACGTTTTTATTTTGCAATTAATATGATTATACTGTCAAACGTCTTCCCAGATGTTTGTTTTTTTTAAATATTAAGTTAGCAATAAAATCCTTACCTGTAAAGCTTATAGAATTAGAAGACAGTTAGAATGGTACCTGCGTCACATCTGAAGACGTAGAGTGCGTCTTGTTCCTATCATTGGATTAGCTGATACGTTACGGGTAAATAAATGTGAGCAACCAGTTCTGGCTCACTGGTTAACGCCGGTTGAACATATCCTTTATCGCGACCTGAGTCAGTGGCACCTAACCAACGTGTGTAACACGGACCTCAGCATTATCTTCGTCGGAATTGTCAACAGCGATTTCTGCCGGTGTTTTGACCCCCTAGCACCGCAGTAGTCTAGCCGCGCTCACTGCTGACGTTGAGTTCGTAGATCAAGAACGTGGTCCGACTTAGTGCCGATTTGGACCGTGGCACTGTTTGATAAAGTTATAAGAAGGTATTATTAGGAAACTTCAACACCAACCTATGGGTTACTTTTACATAAAAATAATCAAAATTTGATCTATGGAAAGGTCAGAATATTTAGAATCCAGTTAGCTAAGGATACTTTGTATTACTTTAATTTCAGTTTCATCAAAATGTCAAGCCAAGAAGCGTCGTTTTCAAAATTGCTGATTCAGTGTATTTTTGAAAGCCTTTAGATATCCTTACATAAAAAGCGCCAAGTTAGTTGTTAAATTGGGATTAAATAAATCAAATAACATAAAATTTAATTAATTCAATGCATATTAAAACAATATAAAAAATTAAACATAAAAATAACTAATCTAAATCCAAAGAAGATTAATTTGACTTGAGACTAGGTGTAAAATATTGATCAATAAAGTAAATCTAAATTGAAAATTAAATAAAAATTTAACATCAAAAATACCAAACGAAAACATTTTACTGGGGGGTTTAAACCGCATTTTACAATAAAATTTAATTATAATACTAATTGTAAAACAACATAAACCTTTAAACGACTTTTGTGAACGTTTAAAGATATTTAGTGAAAATAAAAATAAATTGGTGGTAGAAGAATTTGCTGTATCAAAAGATTCAATTTTCAAGAGAAAAACAATAAATTTCAGAATTTAGTAATTTACGAACAATCATCGGAAGCAAAATTTAAAATATCAGATCAAAGTTCAAAATAAACATTTGTA
>JAHWXV010851056.1:0-16616 GCA_024586415.1 Phrixothrix hirtus
ACACTGATTTTTTAATCATTAAATATCTACTTAAAAGAAAACTTATAATAATAATAACAGGTTTGACTTTCTAACAATAACTTCATTAAAAGGTACAGTTCTATTACATATAATATTAAAACCTTGTAGCTAGTTGTAAAAAAAGCCTTAAGGTATTACATCTAACAATTATTTTAAAGCTAGATGCATTATTATTTAGCTAACTAAAAACTTTTTAGCTTTAAACACCTTTATAAAACCTTTATAGAGCTATTTATAATAAGTGGCCAATAGGCTTTGTTATTTAGCTGCTACAAAGTGGTTAAAACTTATTAACTAAGCCTAATAACTTTATAATGGCATGTTTTAATTTCAGTCATAATTAAACTTTTATAAAACCAAATGGAATTTAAAATGTTACTTGGGCTACCACTCATGCTATTCCAATAGTGGAGTAGGCAAAACCCAACAACAGGCCTCCACCTTCACAACCACTGCATGCACCCATTCACCAACCCCTCTCACTACCACTTCCCTTCACCTAAACTCCCAGCACTCTACATTATCCACACCAGCCCACTATTACCTACCAATCCTACTATCACTACTATCACCCATTGACTATTTTTCTCCATTCCTTTCTGTCCTTACACATTTATTTTGCTTCCATTAAATTCATACAACGTTTTTGGCAAGCTCTCCTATTCTTTGCGCTCTTTATTCTCTTTCCTCTTACAATTTCTTCAATCATATTCAACCACTTCTTTCTCGGCCTACCCCTACCTAGTTTTCCATTCATACCTGTCTTATATATTCTCTTTGTTAAGAATTAATTCACTGAATAAAAAAAAACTAACTAGCTCTTACCGTTGTATTAAAATGAACAACGCTTGTTTTTACATAACAGCAATAAAGAATACTCGACACTTCACACCGTATGTTCGTATCTTAACAAAGTTGGAGCACAAATGTGTATTTTCAAGGTAGTCTATGACCGAAGAATTACCATAAAAAGGTGTAAGATAAGAAAATGTATTTTGACCAAACCGGAGTTTTAAAGCGAATTTTGTATTCCCAATCTTTATCCTTAGACGGCGGCACATACCGGACAAATAAACTATATTTAATGGATTTCCGAAATTAGGTTTATTAATTAACACCATCCTTCATTTCTAAAGTACTAATGTAAGAAAAATAATTATTTACTAATTTACACATATAGAAACATCCAAAACGAATTTCCAATTTTTAAATATCCCCATTTTATTCACATTCGACCTAAACGAAACCATAAATACATATATACAGGGCGTACTCTAATGAATACACTAAAATTAATAAAGAATATTTAATAGTCAAAGGTGAGACTGTGACAAATTGCAAGGTATTAGTTGTTGATTCTGATAAAAATATTGTTGATTTTCAATGTGTCTTATCTTCTGCAAGGTAAGTGCTCTTTGCTTAACTTTTTACAACAATGTATTATTATTTTAGACGGGTATATTCAAAAGCTCTAAAAAATATTTGCTAATGGCGATTTCAATGAGACTTTTTTCAAAATGTGCCAAAATTCTCTCTTTGATTTTAATATATATGAAAGCTTGGCGATCAAAAACAGCGATCTTTTCGATGTATGGATCTCTGCAAAGAAAAATCAAAAGCATACTAGTATATACAAGAAGATATTAAGTTTATTTAATATCTCAGACCAGTTGGATGACATTGAGAAGGATTTTAACAAAGACTCTCATTTTTATTGTATACATATTGAGAAATATTGCGAAAAGTCTCATCGTAAACGCGAACGTTTTTTGGAAAACTATGAAACGTGGCTCGAAGATAATGTATACATGATGAATTCATTGATGGTCTGTGCCAATGTAGAAACACTTAAAACTGGTTCAGCGGATCCCGTTCCTGGACATAGTCGTGGTCGTCCTTAGTTGCCTTTTGAAGACTCTAGTGTGAAAACGTAAAGAATGCCCGTAAAATGTTTGATAGGAGAACATGGTTTTGAAGAACTGAATTTTGCTACACAAGAGTCCAAACGTCGTTCAGGGACAGACAATAACTCAAAAGTACTGTCATTAGAACAAGCGTTAGCTTTATACCTCGACTTTAATTTGTTAGAACGTAAATATAACGTTCTGCGTGCAGTAATCAATTCTTTACATGAAAATTGTTTTTCTAGCATGTACGCGATCAGACTATACCGCAATCAGTTGTTGTCTAAAAAGGTTAACATTTCCGAGACCATGGCCGAAATAAACTTGCAGGAACTTTCAAATGTAACCGTTAAAAGCATACTGAATACACTAACAGAAAGTTTTGCCATAAGTGATGGTTTGCATGTGACTTTAATATGTAAATTTGGTTTTGATGGAAGTTCTGGGCATAGTACATATAAGCAAAAGTTTACGAATCCAGATGAAACAGACGAATTTTTGTTTTTAATTGCATTGTCGCTGTTACAATTAATTGATAAGTAAATGGGTCAAATTTTATGGACTAATCCCCGACCTTCTTCTACCTTATTTTGTAGGTCTGTAAAGTTAATTTTTACTAAAGAATCGCCGCAACTGATACGTGAAGAGGAATCCAAAATTGCAACCGATATTGACAACCTTAAATAACATGAAACGACAATACAAGAAAGAATTGCTAGTATTAGTTACGATATGTTGTTTACAATGTTAGATGGCAGTGCTATTAACACCTTGTCGAATACTAATGGTACACAAAATTGTTTTGTGCCGCCACACCATAGCAAATGAATTCCGAATCTATTACCGACAGACCTATTAATTTTCAAAATTTGAGTTTCGGACTTTCTTCTTTACATTCGTGCATCCGTACCTTTGAGTGCCTGTTACACATTTCCTACCGGTTACCATTTCAGTGTTGGCAAGTGAGAGGTGTCGAAAATAAAGCGATATTTGAGAACAGAAAAAAGTAAATACAAGTTGAATTTAAGATCAAAATGGGATTGGTTGTAGACAAACCCAAACCCGGCTATGGGTCCACAAATGACGGAAACACGGCAAGACGGTTTTTTAGTAATGCAGCTGTTAATTCCGAAATAACGGGTATTGATTGCGAATTGATTGAACGTTTCTGAATTATTCTTAGAGCTATCGTAAGTGCTAGAAAAATAGAACGGAAAAAATTTAACCATCTGTTAAACCATACAAAAAAATAAGTAGTTGGAGCTCTATTCATGGTACTATAATCCCAGCAGCGTTCATAAGCTGCTTGTTCATGGCATTGATATTATACAAAATTTTGATTTGCCGGTAGGCCAATTGGCTGAAGATGCCCTTGAAGCTAGGCATAAAGAAATACGTAGGCATCAGCTTTATCATACTAGGAAATCGTCAAGAAGCAATATAAGTAAAGAGCTAATGACAGCACCCTTGTTGACATCCGATCTCTACATGTTGTCTTTAAGAAAGGTTATTTGTAGAAAATCAGACCTCACTGGTATTGAAGATTATGTTGTACCTATTTCATCTCAGACAGACATAGACAGTATCTATCCTGAAAACTTATCCTCGATGTTGACGAGTTTAAATTATGACGAAGACAAGTCTTGGGTTAGCGATAGCAATTAAAATATGGTACAAATAAACAGGTGTTATTATCAAAATTAATGTGATTACTATTAACCTATACTATTAAATTCTAAATTCCTCTCCACTAGTCGAGTCGGAGGGTTTGATAACAATTGTTTGAGAAAAAACCGGATTTAAGTAAAAACAGTATTATAACTAATTTATGAAGTAGCCTTTGGAAACATTTTTAATACTTTTTTCAATAATATCAGCTTTTTGGTATCTTTTAATTCTGAGAATAACATCCTTCAATATTCCGAACAGCTTACAGGATCACGGTCACGTTAAATTTGATTCACCCTGTAGAAATAACATTTGTATACGTTTAAATCACGTTAACACTGTAAATATGTTACTTAGTCAAGAATAAGCAAATATATTAAAAAAATAAAGTGAGAATGATTTATGTCCCATTTCCAGTACTACTCGTAGCACTGTGCAGTTGAACGAAAAAATCAAAGATAGTCAATCAAGTTTGGCAAACCCAATCTTCTTATTTCATCACGATAATACATCAGCATATTTTCTGAATATATCTTATTCCCAATACGAAAACTTGGCTTATAAGCAAAACATTTTCATCCAATGAAGAAGTGATCGCCGAAGTAGACGCGTATTTTGGAGACTGATAAATTCTATTTTACTGAAGACAATACATGTCTTGAATATCGTTGGAAGAAGTGTATTGAGTTGGAAAATAAAATGTTTTTACACCGAAAAAACAACCACTTGTTTCATTTTTGCTTGATTTAGAACTACACTCGTACATAGGTCGACTTATAAATAATGTATCATTACTGATGCAGCTTTCACTTGCAATGGCAGCATTTACTTTCTATAACCACGGAAATATCAGCAAAGTTCAAACAACGCTCAACGAAAAAAGTTTTATTAGAAAGAGTCACTCCCTTTATTACAAGTTTTGATTAGAAATTTGGCAAGTTTTATAAAAATTTAATTTTAACTTATGTATCTTGGGAATTACAATAAAAAATATTTTGTAGAAGGAGTATTCAGCAGAAAAAAATGTTTCAAAATTTTAGGATCTTTGAATACAATGTATAATCTGGAGGTATTCAATCAATTACAAAAGGAATCTATCAGTTTAAAAGTTGTTATCTCTTGTCAAAATCTCGAAAACACATTTTGTTCCTACAATAAAATGAATTAGTCTGTCAAATGGTTGTGATCCAATCAGTAGTGTCTAATCGCACCTCTCCGGCTTAAAATTGGAGACGGTATCAGTAAGGGTATAGGGACATATGAACAAGAAGTTTATCTTGTGTTGCATCTTACCCTACGAATTGTTTGTTTACTTATTTTATTTGTTAATAACCTATTGATGTCCTTTATTTCCTCGAATAAAGCAATTCGCATTAATGATTTTTAGTGAAGAGAATAACATTTATTTTTAGTTGGGCATGCACGATTAAAGCGAATCTGAGAAAGCACATAAGAATGTTTATCCCGAAAGAACCTTATTTTAGATCTGCAGCAGGAACAACGCATATTTTAAAGTCAGCTTCCCCTTACAATAAGGCTATTAGTGTAATAGACTGGCGCCCTGGACCGTGTCCAGACTGGGAAAGGCAGTATTGACGACAAATTGGGGTGATCGCCGGCAAGACTTCTACTAGCTATTTCAGCAGTATCCAAACGAAATTTAGATTAACATATTTTAAGATAATGAATAAAATGGTTTAGACTACTTACAAATTCTCGTGTACAGAAATGTAATTTTACGTTGGGTTTATATTTTCTTAATTATTTATTCCTTGTAATTTATTTACTAATTGTACGTTTATCTAGGTTCAGGACAATGTTAGTACTTAGTAAGACATTTTTATATGTATGTATAAACGTTGTAAATGAGAAACATTTCGTAAAAAACGATATTCAGTATTATTTTTCTTAATCGCTTAGAGAAACCTTCACTTAAACAAAATCAACATTATACTAATACAATTTCGAGCAATCCTAGAATTATAAAGCAGTTTCTTCACCGAGTATAACTTTAAAATTTATGTTAATGCATTATTTATAAATATAATATTTTAATGTAAATTTGGTCTAAAAGAATTTAAAAAATATTGTGTATATTTTTATCGAAACCCCGAATTACATCATAAACGTATGTTTAGTGCCACTGGGTATCAAGAAAAAATCAGATTATTTAGGGTTTGACCAGAGATCATGCAATAATAAAATAGTGTTAGAGATGCTATTAAATCACGCCCTAGTCTTAATAAGTGTTCGTTCTTGTAAATCCATGTTAAAACAGTTTATTGTCCGAATTACAGCTGTCACTGGTTCTCGTTAGTTGAGACAAAAGGTGCAAATTAATTTAATTAATTTATAAAATATCTGTACGATTTCATACCATTTTATTCTTTATAATGGTAAAAATTTAGTAATAATATAGTTTCAATTGTTGTAATTTCCGTCCAAGTTATCACAGATCAAAGAAGCAATAGTGTCTGAAGAACCCTCTAAAGGCGACCCTATAGACACATATAAAGATCCGATAAAGTGTCAAAGGTTTGGCGGCATGTCACGGTTTATCGCATCTAACGCACCGACTCCAACTTCCACTATTTCTTACTAAAAAGATTAGCTTTAGATGTTTATGTCTCTGGCATACCTAAAATTGAAATCAGATTTAAAATTTCTTCCTAAAATGTCGATGATTTTAAATTTTAATTAAAATTTAGGCCCCATCACAAGTACATAAATTTATAGCTATGATTATATTATTTTATAGATTTGTTCTAGTTTTTTCCTGTGCTGAATAAGTACAAGTACTTATTAAAGCTTTTTATTCACTTAAAAATTAATATGCGGTTCTTTATTAAAGTGTAGAGATGATAACTGATGTATATCCTCTTGAGGGCTCTAAATAAGTAATATGATTTGTAGAACGCGCTAGAATTTTTCAATAGTTTATTTTTATAAATATATTCCATCAGTAGAACAAAAAAAAGAGTTTTAAGAAGTTTTTAGAAATTTAATTCCTCCTTATAAGTAATAATAATTAAAATTAAACACCTAGTTGTTGATCGCAATTTAATATTAATTAATCAAAGAGTCGCACACAGCACAATTAGTTTTACAACTCTGGTATATATTATTTCAAAATCTTTTAAAAGTCTGTTCCTGCTTTTTTCTTTAATGATTATTGTTTTCCAGACAGTCTAAGACAGCATTTACATAGTACTGCCGTTGCCACACTTTCACAATTAAAAACAGTCTAAACCAAATTCAGTATTTCCTAAAATTGAGAAATAAAAAAAATACAGAATCTTTAAGCATAAGGCCCAGAAAGCTTGACTTTTACAATAAAAACGTGATAAATTCTTTGACTTATGCTCATAAGATTAATTGATCAAAACTGTGAATAATGCGAATGACCTTAAACTCACCGAAGATTGCCTCCGCCAATGGTGGATACGAACCTTGCCGCCAGCAATGTTGAAAGCAAAAGAACATTGTGGATATTTGAGTGCATTCAATTATTTAATCGCTCTACGATAAATTTTACGTTAATTTGATACAATTACCTGTTTACTATTAAAATTATTTCACACAACGCTGTGAAACGTTAAAATTAGATTCTAAAACCTAATTTTATGAATCAGAAATTTAAAAATATTTAACTACATGCATATTAAAATTAAAATTAAAAATTAAATACAGTTATTTGAAAACATGAATCAGTAAAAGTTTAGAATAAGTCCGCAATATTTATATAAATTTTACTTTTGAAATTGACCCGCAGAAAAAATCATGTGGACTCAAATATAGCATGCAAACTGGTCAATGAATTGCCCCCCTTATGCCTGCCCGTCTTTTGAGGAAAGAATCATCAAAACATTGTCGAAAATTAATTCCAAATTTATTAAACTGTTTTCTTACATTATGCAGTATATCCCAAATATACGCAATATTCTATATAACTCAGTAAGTAGCAATTTTAATGAAAAATATCTCAAATGAAAACTCTCCGTCATATGGCAATGCCTATTACGAATTTTACAACAATAAAAGGGCAACGAAAATCGTTTCAATTCTTTTCAATAACGCGATACCCCTGTATTAGGATCACTTGATAGAAATGTTTTCTTTTCAACCATTAATATATTCATGTACTTATACAAGAACAATTTTAAGAAAATCGCAAAAATTAACAAGGGCGCAGAAAATAATAACAACTTTTATTTTAAAATCATCATTATTCAATACTAAAAAAACGAAACAGACAAGAATTCATAATACAAATCTCAAACTTATGATAAAAAAAGTTACAAAGTTACAAAAGTTAATAAAAATTAAAATCGATGACTTACATCAAAAAATATAACGAACTAAAACTTTTTAAGGAAACTACGATAGCAAATGTTCAAAATAAAGTGATAAATGAATTTTTGATTCTCGCCATTAAAGCGAAAATTAAAAAAGTGCCTGAGACTTTATTTCGGGTATCAATATTGAAATGTTGCTTCAAAATGTAACAAATTCAATTCCTTTACAACGCTTTCATTAACAGCGCTCATACAAGATCTTCGAAATATGCACCATCACAGTTTTGTAATAATAAACTCGCCTTTCACAGTTACTTATAGCATTATATCAAGTGCAAAAGCCCTAACCTCGTCCTTGAGGTCGTTTAAATTTTCAATATCGTCTGAAAAATTTATATTAATTTCAATTTTGAGATGTGGGCAGAGAAAAATGCAAACAGACCTAAATCTGCGAGCAAACTGGACATTCAATTGCACCTCCTGCTCTTATCACTTACGAGGGGTAGCCAAAAGAAACCGAAATTATTATTTCAAAGCTATATATTATTTTCTTTTACAAATGAACCTTATCCTCTTCAAAGTAATCTCCACTACACTTTATACATTTATCCAATTGGCGATTCTATTATTCGAAACATTTCTTATACTCCTCATCAGTAATGGCTGACTAAAACTTCCTCATTTTTTCTTGACCTCATCGATGTTATCAAATCTGGATCCTTTCATACCCCACTTCATGCATGAAAATAAGAAAAAATCACACGGAGCTAGATCAGGTGGGTAAGGTGCGTGGGGCCGCGGAACCATGTTGTTTTTGATAAAAACTGGTTAACAAAAATGGCTGTGTGCACAGGTACTTTGTCATGGTGGAAAAACTAGTGCCTGCCTGCGATAAATCGAGTCTTTGTTGCCGAACACTGTTGCTCACTCTTCTTAAAACCTATAAATAAAAAGCTTGATTAACGAACTGGCCTGGTGGAATAAGCTTTAAATGAGATACCCCCTCACATCAAAAAAACAAATAAGCATTGTCTTGATGTTTGATTTCACTTAACGATATTGTTTGAACGAGGGGACAATGACGTTTTCCATTGGCTTGAATGTCGCTTTGTTTCTGGGTAGTAATTACAGCACTATGACCCATCACTAGTAATTACCTTTGACAGGAGATCTGGATCACTTTCGAGCTATTCGTACAAAACATAACGTGTTGCAACCCAACGTCCTTTTTGATGGTCAGTCAGAACCCGAGGCACAAATTTGGCAGCGACCCTTTTCATTCCCAAATCATCAGTTGAAATTCGCTGAATCTAGCTCCAAGGTATTACACCTATCTACAACAATTGCTCAATAATCTGTCGTCGGTCTTTGAAGATAAATGCACGAATTTTCTCAACATTTTCATCTGTTTCCACATCAAAACTATTTCAGCGGCGTTTTTACTCAGCAGGAAGCAAAATTTCACAGCTGCGCGTTGTTCACTTAAACTTGTCATTACAAAAAACGAATAGAGAACAAAATAGCATCGGCGAAAAAATCACTACAAGCAAACAGAACAAGCCAGATCGATGACACGGGCGACACCGAACTGTTGTGGCGATATATACTCCCACCGCAGAGCTTTTCCTGTTTCTTTTGGGCACCCCTTCACGTTGTGGAGTAACTATACAGAAATTGTGCGACATAATACTAAATTCTGTTATCGGGTACATTTGCAACAGCTTCATTAGGAAATAGAGCAGCTAAAGCATAAACTACGTCAAATATTAGTATGTTAAGATAAGTATCAATTTGGCTTCCGATTTTTTCTGCTCAGACATGGACTTTTTGTTGATATTGGACGAGTCCATCTATACATTAGGCAGGGTTTATTAAATAATAATTCTGATGTCTTACTATTATCTGCGTTTTTACCATTTTTGCGATATTGTCAAAGTTTGTTTTGCATGAGTAGAAAAAAATTCTGTCAAATAATTCTAATACAGCGATGCTGTGCTATTGAAAAGAATTGCAATGTTCTTCATTTCTCTTCTGTTTTTCAAAAAAAAAGTCGTATCTAAGCACTAAATAGCGTTTTCCTTAAAATTGATAGTTACAGAATTATACAGTCTATTCCAAACTTTTCGGTGAATCTGTATATATTTTCTAAAATAGCATGTTTGATGAAAAACAATGTTTGTTTACTGACGATTCTGTAAAATAGTATAAAACTTTTGTCGCGTTAATAAAGATATATAAAAACTTCAGACTAATACCACGGTCAAATCGGAAATACGCCTCTTCTAAGCCAAGTTATTATTACTTTATTGCTAATTAGAACGTTAAGTGATCATTTTCATCTATTGAACCAGCAATAGTGATAAAGCTATGACTTTTATATCAAAAATGAAAGAGTAAGACGTGGGATTGATAAAAGGTAAGCAAAAAGTAATTGGAAAGGTAGAGCAGACATGACAAAATACCGATCACCGCCAAATGTGCAAACTGCAGTCAGGTTCAAGGTACAAGTTGCACACATTCAGCAACAAGAAGGTTGGACACAAAAAGAGTAATAAAAGGAACAACCAAGCACTTAAGGTAGAAATGGCGGAATTCAAAACTGGAATAAAGGAAACATGGTTATAAGAAATGTTAGGTTTGCAGTCAGCTTTGAAAATAGTGCAAATAGAGGAAAAAAGAAAATACATCCGTCTAAACATAAACCAGTTAAGCTGGACGTAAACAAATGAACAAATGGTGAAGTCCTTGCGATAGTAACAAAATTTTAAAAAACAGCAGGAGTCAGTACTGGCAACTCAGAATAACCATGAGTCAATTCGAAGATTAGAGTTTTAATAAAGATAAATCATAAGCAAGTTCCTTTGAAAATCTATATCTTCCGAAAATTACTAGATATCAACTAGGCCATCCATGCCTAAAGATTTCAGTGAATTTGATGGCAATACTGTGGATTTTCCAAATTTTATTCAGTCATATACACGGGTTCGGCAACGAAGAAAATATGTGTAAATTACAAACACGTTTAAAAGGATAGGCAAAGAAAGTTTGTGATTCGCTACCTACATCTACAAATGTAAACATCAGCTTACTAGAATTTCGTTTTGGAATATCGGAACACATAGTTTCAAGTTTAACTTCAAAACGGTGACAATTTCATCCTATGAAGAGTAATAAAATTGATAAATTGATTAGTTTTTCTGTTGAGGTTTTCGTACAATTTATTCTAAATTCAAAATTTTGATCGCGCCAGCCATGATTGTACTATTTAATTTTGTGGTATATTTTATTGTCGCCTAAAAATCTTCAACAGTGTTTAATTTTACGTTAACTTCAGTAATTAATTTCCTTTATTTGGTAATTGTTGTGTTTTGATTAACTGCTCAGAATTATTTTCCAGCCATACCTAATCAAGTATCATTTTGGGACTATTGAACAACGAGCCTCACGTAACGGCAATATTAAATCTCGATTACAGAAGTTTCTTCAAATTCGGCTTGTACATCATTCCCGTCTCGCACTAGTCGTATCCTACTGAAAATACTTTCAGATCCGATGATACGTGACTACATTAATTTAATTTTTGAATCTCGGTGTATTTACTCATGATTAATCTACCCACCACGTAAGTTCTTCATAACTTTAACTTTATATCTAAATGCATTAATTTAAAAGTTTTTTTCAATTCCTACTGTTAATTAAATTATTTACGTTGTTGCTTTTAAATGTTAATTAACTGTACGCATAAAATCAATTTTTGCTCATAAAAACGTCATACGTTTCTTTAGAATTTTAAATTAGAATTATTTATAGTACTCAAATACTTTTACTTTTCAGCATTCACAGTTGGTTTTTACATCGAAACGATTACTCTACTGAAATCAAATTAGACCGAATCTTTTTATCCAATTGTCCTTGTATAATTGTGATAGTTATTCGTGAATTTTTGCCAATGATTTAGATTACATAAAAATTGTCTTGTCCTCCAAATTTAATATTTTGGCCCTGTAATATTTAAAACAAGTTTACGATATACATATTCGATATAGCTGTATACATAACCCGTATTATAGCGAGGTTACTGACAAATTATATTTTGTTCGTAGAGAACTTTACACATCTTTTTAATATACTGCTACTACTACTACTATTACTACTAATCATGCCATTCCCTTAGCGGGATAGGCAAAACCCGGTATCAAGCCTCAACCTTCTCAACCACAGCAGGCACTCATGCACCAACCCTCTCTCACTACCACCGCCCTTCACCGCAACTCCCAGCACTATACAGTATCCACACCATCCTACTATTACCCACTAATCCTACTATCTCTACTATCACTTATTCACTAGTTTTCTCCATTCCTTTCTGTCCTTGCCATTTCTTTTACTTTCATTAAATTCATACAACGTTTTAGCCAAATACAAGACTATTTGTAAAATTGCAATTGTTTATGTTTATTTAATTATTATTTTCGATCTCTTGGGAATAGACCAACATGTACGAATGTTCTTGGTTGTATTTAACAAACGCTCAAATACTTATTATTAATTAACAACATACTTTTACTAGAAGAGGGGTAATGTAGTAACCTACGTAGTTAGTGTGTAGTTGCCTACTAACAAATATTATTATATTATTACATTTATTAAGATATTGAAAGTATGCTACTGCAACTTAAGAAATACACAAGATAGTAATTAGATGAAAAATTCGTGTATCCATTTAAAATAAGAAAGTTATAATCGGCTTGCTATATAACTGGCAGTTGAGGTAGCACACCATTAGTTTAGTTCGATAGGGAATACCATATATGAAAATTTTCAAAACCAAATCCCTTTCACTTATTGATACCTAGCCAACCGACGGCAGCCGCGCCTTCTCCTATAAATATAGGGTATTACAGAATACGTGCACTTCTTCAAAGGAATAGGTCTTGAGAACCCGCGGAATGCAAAAAAATAACAAAAAAAAAACTATTTCCGTATATTTCAATTTTTCCTTTAAGGACTCTAAACTTAATAGAGAGGTTTTGTATGTCATGTATTTGTGATAATAAAACGGAACAACTACTTACTAAAATATTAATGTATTAAATAAAGGGTGATACATATAAGGTTTAAAAAGACACACAAAATGTTGAATATTAATACAATTTTTTTTATGAAATAGGTTATATCCTGCAAATGGTCGCCATGACTTATGTGACATGCCCTAATGCGTATGCCATAATTTCGAAAGACATTGTGATACATGTCAAGGTCCATCCTGTTAATTTCGTGACGTAACTCTTCCTTCAGCTCAGCAATTATTCCAGGCTTATTTCTGTGCACTCTACTCTTCAGATAACCCCAAAGGAGTTAAATCACACAAACGAGGAGGCCAATTGATACTGCCCGTTTTTCAGAGTCCTGGGAAACAAGTTTGAAGTGGGATGATTGTTTCTCTGGCTGTATGGCTGCTGGAACCGTCTTGTTGAAACCAGAGGTCATCAGCTTTCAAATCTTCCAATTAGTTCCATAAAAAATTGGCCAACATATCTGATAGCGAACGGCATTAACTGAAATCGCATTTTCAGCATCATATTCGAAGGAATACAGGCTAATTTTTCGGGAATGCGCTTCTTTCTGATAATCGCTCTTGGATTTTCTGATCCCCGTATGCGACAATTTTGTCTTTTGACAAAACCATTTAGGTGGAAATGGGATTCTTCAGTAACGATCATTTTTTTTGAAAAATCATCTTCTTGTTTAAGCACCCTTTCTACGAAAATATGACGCTTCTGACCGTCTCTCGGCTACAATTCTTGTGGAAATTGAATTTTGTATGAATGCTAAAGCAAATCCTTGGCCATATTTTCACTAACGAGAGCCATGTTTTCCTGTCAACGTTTTGAAGTTAATTAGAAATTCTTAGTAAACGGTGCAAATTATAGAACTTCATTCTATTATAGTTAATTTTAGCTCTATTTATGAATCAAATTATTTTAAAATAGGATAGTGGATTTAGTCTGGCATTATTTAGGAACTAAAGATAAAGACGAATCAGTGTATATAGTTAGAACGTTTTAAATTAGATTTAAATTAAATACTATAAAGAAATTATTAGGAACATACCCATAACATGCTTATTTGTCACTTAATTTACTTAATACTAAGTCATTTCCTAAATGATAGTAAGAGATATCTGTAAAGATTTATAAACCTGTAAAGTGTTACTTAATATTCCAAACATTAAGTGAAAATTGTTTTGTATACAGAAGAGTAAAATATGTACATATATGAGAGAGGACATATCTAACAATGACAGAAAATCCTAACTGCAGATCGGTATGTAGCTATTGCATATCTTACTATTCACTCACAGTTGCGAAAGGAAAGCTCATCAGAACAAAACTAATAGATTTGTAATCGGAGTGATAAAATGAAACCATTTTTCAGAAAATTATCCATGTATTTAAAACAAAATAATCTCCTATAATCCTCAATTGATTTTTAGTTATCGAATCAAATTACTTACATGCGTTGTACATACATAGTAAGTACGATATTATCTATGTGTTATTAAAAATTGGCTTTAGTCGATTATAGAATTAATTTCTCAATTTTTTTATGTATAAATAATCTGTACAACTCTGAAATAATCCTATATGAATATAATAGAACCTCTATTTGATACAAAAAATGATTTCTTACATGTAGAATTATAGAAAATAGATAAATTAAAATTAATAATTCTAAATATGTTGTATTCGAATGGTACACAGTTTGCTCATCTCTTTAAAAAGAATAAGAATAATATTTCAATTGCTTCAGGATTAAAAGCCAGAATGGCTTGACTTGGTCTCTACAAGACACTATTCCCTTACTGTTATTGAGAGTTCCATGAGGGTTAACTTCCACTTCCATGCCACAGAATAAGGCTATTTTTGATAATCTTAGCGCTTGCGACGCAGATACACACTCTATAAGGAGGCCTTCACGGATTTTTCTAACTTCACCAATTAAACCATACATAGCTTTGGTAATGGCAAGCGGACTAATGTTATCAAAATTCCCTTGCTTCCTTTGTACGACCAGAAACCGAGGACAAACCGCCCTCTCCTGATCGTTAAATAAGTTCAGCCTTGCGGTAGTATTACGTGGAATGGCGCCGCTTGCTTCGCCAATTTCCATAGTTTGCTGTAGCTCTACTTCTACAGTGTGCCCAGCGTAGCAACACTCTGCAGAGGGCATCACAGGCGAAACTTTGCCTCCCACCCAGAATCTAAGGGGCAGCCCGCCGAAGCGGAGAGGGATTCCGGGCCAGTGGCCCTACCCTCCTGGGGTGTGATAGTTGTTTTTTGTTCCGTCATATTAATTTTGGTCCCTTTTAACGCAGTGGATACGTTACAGTTAACGGCTAACTAACGCATAGCCATTCATCCCATCAGCACGGTAATACACCTTAGGATTGCGGAATTTTGATCTGGGTTTACTCCCATAGAGCCGCTGTGTTTTGTTAGGGTTTTCAACAGAGTCACCTCGTGAAGGATGTGGCTCTTCGCCACACACGGACGGTCTTGGGCATAAAGAGGTTAATGGATCCTATGGATCTATATTCGCATCATATGCCCCTGGGCAAGAAAAGATAGAGGCGTAGTATATCTTTCTCTTTTCCCTTGACTCCTGATTATTATTATTATTATTTATTTATTTTTTTTCCTTTGCGGCATCGACATCTAGGGTCATTAGTCGTTAAGTAATGTTATCTATAGTTTTACTAATCCACACAGCTAGGATTGCACTTAAAAGCTTTAATAATTCCGGATACTAAATTAGGTTAAAAAGATTATTATTTTTCAAGAACATCAATAAATCAGTTGTCGATTTCTGAGTGCTTTATGTTTATTATATTTTCCCTTCCTCTGAATTTATTACATTATTTTAGAACATGCTCAACAGTCAAGATTACGTTACAGCAATCACATCTGGGTTGTTCCTGGCCAAGAAGCATATATAGTGATGTGAGCTTTGTATGCCCTGTACGTATACGTGTTAATACTATTCCCTCTCGTCTAATTAAATTATGCGAACGTACAACGACATCATTAACATTAGCTTGAAAGCGATTCAATTAAGTATTACATTCATTACATTTCGCTTGAAATTCATGCATTATTTTTGTTTTGATTAATAATTTCGTGTCTTTATTGTCATGGAATTCTGAACTTTCCGCCTTCACTTTTATAGTTACTTCCTTGGCTGCCTGGCCCGCTTTTTCGTTGCCTACTATTCCTACATGACTAGGCACCCATACGACTATTGCATTTTTATCTTTTTCATACAGTACACGGAAGTTTACTGTAAGTTCTTCTTCATGGAATCTGTTTTTAATGGCATTTAGTGCCGACAGAGAGTCCGTACAAATAAGGAAATCTTGGTAGTTGGATTGATAGCAAAGTTCTAATGCAGTACATAGTGCCATTGCTTCTGAGGTGAACACACTCGAATGGGATGGAAGTAATATTTTATCGTCACTGTATCAAATACAATAGCATACCCAACCCCGTCTATTGTTTTAAAACCATCTATAAAAAGACAATGGTAGGTGTGGAATTCCTGCAAGGTATTCAGATAGTATTGATTTACTACCGCCGCACTGAATTCTCGTTTGTTCAAGACCAAAAGATCAAATCGTATTTTAGGAATTTTAATGGTCCATGGTGGTTCCTTGTTAGTATTAGGAAGG
>JAHWXV010851067.1:0-10083 GCA_024586415.1 Phrixothrix hirtus
ATTCAGAGTTAACAGTGAAAGTACTTCCGGTTACTCGATTTACAGAAAATTTTCTGAGTAACCGCCTAGATTATATGAAAGGGTCTTAAATGCGTAAGAAATGCAATAGATTTGTAAAAAAATTGTTATAGTCGATTTCGGAAAACTCTCAAATCCCAAAAAATGACAAGAGTAAAGTGGCACTTCTGGTTTTCCAATTTTAGTGAAATTGTTGCTGTTGCGTGCGATGATGGATAGAAACTCAAATATAAAAGTTTGTTATTCTAGGACTCATGGTTTTTGAGTTATCGTGTTCACAGACACACACACACAGACTAATTTTCAAAAACATGTTTTTCGTACTCAGGGGACACGAAAACGTGTATTTCCACTAAAATTTCGAAATCGAAAATTTTAGTCGAAAACAATACTTTATCTTTCATATAGGGTAAAAGAAAGTAAAAATGCCCAACAGAATGTCCGAAAACTCGGTTTCAACTGATTCTTATAGAGCTTAATTTGCAATTAAAACAAAACAATAATAATCCTGTTTACAAGGAATTGTGTACTTAATCATTTATCCCTTTGTAGAAATTCAAATTCTTACACAAATCATTCAATATGGCATTTACTATTTACGTACAGTATTTTTAGGGAACAAACCGTTTATTATCTAATGTCTAGCAAGTAACCAAAATTCCTAGAATTACATGAATTGTAAAACGATAAATGCACATAAAATTATAAGTATAGCGCGCAAACAAGAATTAAACGTATTTAAATAATAAACACATATCATTTCGTAGTTGTGTAAATATACAGTAATAGATAGGATTTAAACTAGTTTTTGATATTTTACCGTGCATCTGCTATACAGCGTGTTTGTAATATCAGGTCCCAGCAAATAATTTCTGTATTTTACGTGTCGAACAAAAAATCGTTAACAAAAATTAAATGGAAATGAGGTATCAATTCAAAAGTTGCTATAAGTTAATGCCATCCACCACCAGAGGACGATACTCAACTTTTTTATCTTAAATAACACGATGATCATTTTTTGGGTTTATTTGATAGAGATTTTCTTTCTCTTTCTAAAGATGTAAAAATTTTGTATTATTACATATCAAAATGTTTGAGATAAATTCGTTTGAATATCTAAATATTGCATAACATTATTAGTTAACTACCTATAGCAAACTCAAAAGTTAAATATTATAAATGTTAAAGAATATCTGTGAATACATTTTTACTTTCTCTTACCTATATGAAATATAGTATTGAGAAAGTATTTTAGCGGAAATACATGTTTTCGGGTACCCTAAGTACGAAAATCATGATTTTGAAAATTGGTCTGTGTGTGTGTGTGTGAACAAAATATCTCAAAAACGAAAAGTCGTATATAAATAAAATTTTGTATTTAAGTTTGTATCCACCTGGACACGTGACCGCAACAATTTCATTAAAATCTGAAAACCGGAAGTGCCATTTTGCTCTTGTCATTTTTTGGTTTTTCGCGATTTTTTCGAAAACGGCTCTAATGGTTTTTTAAAAATTTATTGTATTTGTTAGTATTTGTTTCTCAGAAAATTTTCGGTAAAATGCGTAATCGGAAGTACTCTTACCATTAACTGTGAATAAAATAACTGTGAAATTAAAAGTCGAAGATATATGAAAATTTATATTTGAGATCCAAACTACCTTCCCATGTTAAATCAAGAATTTGGTTAAAATCGAATAACCGGAAGTACAACTCTCTTATTTTTAGGTATTTTCTGAATTTTTCGTTTTTTGCGATTTTCTCGAAATCGGCTCTAACGATTTTTTCAAAACTTATAGAATTTCTTAGACATTTAATGATCTTTCATATAGTTTCAGCTATTACTCAGAAACTTTTTCCATAAATTGAGTAACCGGAAGTACCTTCACCGTTAACTAAATAAAATAACTATGAAACTAAAAGTCCTAGCTAAATGAAAATTTATATTTGGGCTCATAACTACCTTTGTATACGAAATTCAAGAAGTTGGTTAAAATCGAACAACCGGAAAGTTCCACTATATTTTTTAGCTACTAAATTCCGTTTTATATGAACTAAGCAGTTTCTCTAATAAACTTTCGAAGACGGGGTAACCGGAGGTACCTCAATTATTAATTTTGAACAACATATCTCTAAAACTAAACATTATATAAAAATGAAATTTTATGTTCAAGTTTTTTAACTTCCATACGTGAGACGGAAGGAATTTAGTTAAAATTGAAGGACCGGAAGATTTTTAGTTTTTTTGCAATTTTCTCGAAAACAGGTCTAACATTTTTTTAAGACGTGCTACTGTTATTACGCCTTTAATGCCCTTTTACATGAACTGAATGGTTTCTCTGAAAAAATGTGTTGAAGCAGGTTATCATAGGAAATTTCCGGAGTTAAGCAGGCTTTCGGGTGTCCAGTAACTTGGATGGGTGACCGTTACAATTATCGTTTCCAAAATAAATGTAAATAATAATTTAATCATTTGCGGACACCATTTGCATATATATGTAAGAGAAAGTCGTGTGTTGTCTCACACCAGATGTTTTCAATTGCATTTGCTGTAAATGTGTTGTTAATGCAAATTAAATTGGAGATAATTAATTAAGCACCAACAAGATAACGATTTATAAGTAATATGATAATCACATAAATCAAATAGTAAAATAGGTAAACATTGTAAATAATGTTTAAGAAAGTAGACAAATCCTCAAAACATTTAAAATTACAAAGGAGCAGAAAAAACTGAGTTGGCAGGTATTGCGAATGCGTGATTTAAACAAAGTAGCGGGAAACTAAACTACTATGAACTACAACTAACTGCATATTGGTAATTTGCAATCATTATACCTGGAAAACTCTTAGTATTTATAAAAAAGTAGCTAAACTTTTAAAAGATACGTATAAATTAAAATAAATTAGTGAATGTGAGAAACCGAACGTAAAAATGAACAATGAAGTTCTGAAGATAGTAAAGGGACTGTACTCTGTAGAAGATGTGTGTTTTTCCATTTCCAGCTAAAAGAGAACAGTGAAATAAATGCTAAAATAGCAATTCGCCCGTCATAATTAAAAACGTCGATAATTTAAGTAAGTTGGAGTAGTCGCTAAAATTAACTGAGGCTACCTAACTTGTGAATAATTAAACTTCAATTATCAAGGGCAAGACCGGCAAACAATATAAGGTTAATTGCACGCTAGAGTTAGTTGCTAAAATATTAACGGCTATTTCGCTTAAAAATGTTTATAAAAACATTTGTTAAAGGAAATACTAGTAAACAAAATGAATTGTCAATAATTAAAATAAAGTATGTGGAATCCAGGATAACAGCAATCAACGTCAGAATCAGGCACACCGAATACAGCCCATTAACGGTGTAATAATTAGAAGGCAAGAAATGTGAGCTTGTAATAAAAACCATGCACAATTGTTATAAATAAATTAAAGAACTATAATTAGTTCAAACATAATATAGTCTATATAAATAAATACATAAACAAAATACTTGTATTCATTTCATTAAGTTCGAAATACAATGAGCTGGGTTGTGATGCTAAAATAAACAAGGGAAAATGAACGTCGAATGCCTTAAACTACCTCACTAATCTAATTTTATTCGTATTTTTAAATGTTTATATTGCAAGAGTATTGTGTAAACAACCGTAGATTTTTAAATGATTATTAAGCTTTATCATTAATATGTAATATAGAAATCTTGATTTAATTGCTGGTTCTATAATTTTTTTGTTAATATACCATACTTCGTAACGAACACATTCACGAAGAGCTGGACGTACCTCCCATAACAGAAAATATTTACAAATTAAAACAAAATTTCTAATTTTCCAAGTTGTACCGGAACCGTACTTTACAACTTACATCGACTACTTCACGAGAAACAACAACCATGCATCTATTTAATTGGATCTGGTTACCGAGGAGCAGGAGCAGACTTTACTAAACAATGTCTCCACTAAAATACTTATTATTAACTAGACGATGTATAGTACTTTGTTTGCTGGGCTGGTTACCAAATATAATAATTAAAAAAAATGAAGATTTTATTTTTGCAATTAACTTTATATTTGAATTTAAATGTTATTCCTTATTTTCCAATATGAACACTAAAACCTTAAGTAAAAGAAATTTTTACAGATGTGAAGACTGGCGAAAGAATGAA
Source organism: Phrixothrix hirtus (assembly GCA_024586415.1). Classification (NCBI taxonomy): domain Eukaryota; kingdom Metazoa; phylum Arthropoda; class Insecta; order Coleoptera; family Phengodidae; genus Phrixothrix; species Phrixothrix hirtus. The sequence continues at coordinate 4,186 of JAHWXV010851067.1, forward strand.
GGTAGTAATAAACTACCTTGTCACCTAATCACTAAATTGGAAATTAAAATGCTTTGATTTTATTCTGAGCGAGATGTCGAAAATAGCGTCTCACTTTCTATCGATAGTTTGTCGACACATATATCCTAATTTGTTAAATCCTGTTTTTCTGAAGTGGCGGATGCAATTTTTCGAATCGTAGTGTTGAACAAAAAAAAGGGTGCCTGTTATTGGTTCGCCCATGTAATTCGCAAAGACAGTTTAGTGTTAATATTTGAAGGAACACTTGCCGGGGAGAGATATATAAATTGTAGACGATCTAATTTTGGAGGAACGAGGATAGACCTATTTTCAACAAGACGGAGCTCCCGCTCACAATTTGTATGACGTAAGTAAAATGTTGCAAATAAATTTTGAAAATCGCTGTGTACTTCGTTCATCACATTTAAATGACTTGATTTTTTTTCTCTGATGCAGCGTTACTAAAGAATTAGAGAATAACGTCCGAAACTTGAGAAGGCAGCTATGCCAGAATCAAAGCAAAAGCTTTGGAAAATGCGAGATATTTTGAGCACTGTGTGCAATTTTTACTATTGTGTTTATTATTTTCCTTTTTATTATCTAAATATTCTAAATAATATTGATATTTTTAAACATGTTAAAATTAAATATTTCAGTCCTAATAAGTATCATGCGGAATTCTATTTTCTTTAATTTGTAATGGCTATATATACAGAATGTTTCATTCGAAAAAAGTTCATTTGCCGATATTTTCGAATATTACATGCAATTATTTTATTATGCAGTCAGCGGAAAAAATTACACAGGTTTGTTAATTTAATCCACTTTTGTTGCTTTGAAAATAAAAAGTTGGTAATAGTTCCGACTTACTTTGTAACAAGCTGTACATACAGTGTATCCAAATGATCACATTAAGCATGGGGGTCTTGGAAACGGTAAGAGATAGAGATTCGATTAAATGAGAGAAAGTGTTCAGCATGTCGAGAAAGTTTGAAAATTTAATTCGTATAAGCGTGATAGCTGAAATTTTCCATTTACTATGTCAGCTTCAAACTGTTTTATTTTCAAAGATACTTCCAATATTCGTTGACATTATTCATACATTTTACAAATATTGTAGCAGTTTTTCAAAATTTTGTTTCGTTTTGATGATATAACCTAAACTTGTATTTTTTTTAAATACAAGTCGTAGGTGGTCATGTGTATAATAAAATGGGCGTCCAATTTCTTTACAATTATATCAAATTTGATGTATTTATGTTTTAAAAAAATGAATTTTTATTTTAAATTTATGAATAAAAATTGATTCGGATTGCTCTGGCAAATAAAATATCATATGAAATTTTACCAAGCCCAAATTCGTTCTGCACCGAATACTACAAAAATTAAAAATGCTGTGTTGCAAAGTGTGAAGATCCAAATATATCAACCAGGTAAACCACATATTCTACCAAGATACTTATATCTACAGCTCATTTAATTTTAAAACGAAACAAAGATTATTCATACAAGTATCGTATTACTCAAGGAGATGACGAAAGGCAAAAAACATTTTGCTTAGGTATACTAGGATTTTCACTTAAAATCATAATTTCCCTTTTTAAATCCTGTGGTCGCACGAAATCAGGTTTACCAATAAAGCGTTGTTAAATAGACAAAATATTAAATAGTGGGCTACAGGAAACTTCCATATTATGAGAACCGCTAGAGACCAGGCGCGTTTTGGATTCAATGTTTGGTGTGTCAAATTAGTTTTACAATTTACAAATGCGTGATAAACGTTTTCTAACATTGTCAGTACTCAGAGAGCGCTCTCTAATATCAAGAGTTTTTGCTAGTCGATTATTAGCAACTCGAGGAGTGGAAATTTTTGCTCGAACAGCTCGTAGAGTGCTAAAAGAAAACGGATTAACATCTCATAAATGGGTATGATTGTCCTAAATTGATGCCAGCTCATCAAATTGCTAGGCTACGGTTTGCAAACGAACATCAAAGCTGGACGATTGATTAATGGAGGTTCGTAATGTTTTCCGACGGGTCCCGTTTTTGTCTACGTTCACCCGATGGACGTTAACGTATATGGAAAAAGCTTAGTGAACGTTTTGCTCCTTACTGTTACACCAAGGACGCCTTTTGGGGGCAGTAGTGTCATGGCGTGGGCAGGATTTTTTTTCATTGTCGTACTGCACTGGCTTTGATAGAACATGGTTCCCTGAAAGTAGATAGGTACACAACACAATGTTTAGAAGATCAGGTCATTCTATATACTCCATTCGTTGGGGAAAATTTTGTGTTTATGTACAATAATGCGCGCCTACATACGGCTCAAATTGTGACTGGTTATTTGGACGATGTAGAAATTCCTCGCCTATAGTGGCCAGCTAAAAGTTCCAACCTAAATCCCACTGAGCATTTATAGGATACGTTAGGACGGAATATCAGTAGCAGGATGTTACGTTTTATTTTACGTAAATCGTAATAAAATATACGGCGATTGTCTGTACTCACTAGCTCATCAACAAGGGGCCGTAGAGTGGGTAATTTAGACAATCAGGTTAATTAGTAGACTTGACCCTCGATTAAGCAATTCGAGTTAATAGCTACAGGAAAAAAGTATAGCAGCCTCACATTGTCGATTATAAAGATACGTCACCCTATTACCTAATTTCTGATACGCCCTCGTAGTTTGTCAATGAAAACTAGACGACGGTAATTAATTTCGAAACAATTGGTTTTCGTTATAGGTGGCGAAGTATCTATAATTCCAAATTTAATAGTGTAAACACCGAAATTAAATGTGCTCCCGAAAGAAAACAAATAAAAGATACCGAGAACAAAACAATAGCAGTTCATATTCTGAAAGTAATTATTCAAACTTAACGCAATGTATGAAATTTGTTATCACGGCAAGTTAAATTAAATTATATTGGAACACCTCGCATTTTATTACTATACAACAGAATAATCACAGTTTTGGTATAAAATCGTACTAAAAATTGTTTGACATAGTACTAGTTTAGGCAAATTTATATAATTATTGGACGTACCTTGTACGTTTCAATTTGAATAATATATTAATAGTACACACAAACGTATAGAACTTATGGTTAAATTATAAGAATCAAGCGGTTGCGATAACGTTGAACTTTTCACGGACACGGCGTTTTTAATATGCCACAAGACAAATAATTCAAACGTAATGAATCTAACTTGTATTTTACAGGTACCCTTCTGTTTTATAATTTAAAATAAATTATTTTGCGTAAAACCTCGTATCATACTTTCAAAAGATTTTGTGACATGACAAATGCCCGATATTGCATAACAATTTACATAAGTAACTGCTTTTAGACCTCAATTTCCGCGATTCCCAAGCAAGATCGTCCCCGAAACCATAGGTTGGGCGGCAACCAATACAGGAATAAACTAAGATGCGGGCCCCATAGTTTTCCTGTTGGCTACACTAGCGAAGCGGACATCATTTTGGTTGGCTATTCGTATGAGACGAGGACCAGGGCCAGACGAATATCTATAACCGCAGAGAAAACTGGGTGACCTATTAGATTGCAACCTCGTAAGAAGCCTTCAATCGACTGCCTGTAGGATCTTTGTTACAGCGGGAAGCAATAGTAGCTAGAAGGCCTAATATTGACACTATATAAGAAACCAAAATATTTGAAATTAGATACTACAATTAACAAAAGAATATAAAATTAAAGATTTACCTCATCTTTTACGATGCGCGTTTTTAGAAGAAAGTACAACATTTCGGGCAGCAAACAAAACTCCACTGACACTGAAAATCTCGCGTGTCAAATTAATATAAAACGCTTTCAGCCTGTTGTAGAATCAAGATTCATAACAACACCAATTCAAGGTAGGTAACCAAAATAACGTAAGTATGCAAACTACAGGGACCAAACGAAAAGATAACTTCTAATACGAAGATTTTAAATTAAATTTATTTTGTTACGAATATTAATTTACCACGTAACACAGATTACTGTTCCAGAAACCATGCAAGAGCTAAGAATAACGTTAAATAAAGAATGGGCCGGTAACACCACTGATACCGGCGCATGCGTACTTAACCCTCTATTACACATTGCTTCATTCACCAACACACAGTAAATAAGATAATAAGGATTTCCTGCCTGATAAGATACGAATGAATAGAACTATTCATAACGGAAATACGATTCATCAATAACACTATTTCCATCGCATTTTAGTAGTGCTACTGCTGTATACAAACCCCTCGTTTTTACACATACAGTCAGTAAAGAATTTAACATTGACTTCGCGCTTAGCCCTGAAGCCTAGTGTCTCCAGGTCTTGCCGTATCATGCAAGCTGCCTGCGAGTACCTCGCTACGCTACAATAACTAAGTACGCATCACCGATATTATTAATTCTTGGACACCACATCGACTTAAACAATCTACAGTTATTTTATTTACAAAATAATAAGTGTTTTCGACGCCAACCGACGCCGACAACATATTGGTTGGCCCGCTCGTGGGACATCTAGAAGACTTGATACCGTGGACGGTGCCGCTTACCGCTTACCCACAACTACATCGACCGACTAGCAGCCGACCTTTCCTTCTGGAGGAGGAACAAAATACTTTCAGTGACGCCCAAGAAACAGTAAACAATGGAGTTCCTCGAAGACTACAGCTTACCGCTACTTCAGGAAGAAGAAAAAATTCTGGAATCAGCGAGGAAAATCGACAGACTATCAGACATCGAATTATATCGATTAACTTCGTCAATTCAACAACTTACGACTACAATGGAGGGTAGACAAGCACGAATTCCACCAACAGTACCGAAATTCTTCGGAAAAGACGCCGAAATTCCAAAAACATTTTTCGAAAGGTATGAAAATCACATGAAAAATGGACGCGTCCCGCAAGAAGATTGGCCCAGCCACTTAACGAAATCTTTGGCAGGAGAAGCACCTGCCCTAGTTCCGAGAATTGGAAAAAAATCCTGTGGATTGGGAATTAATAAAATCGAGAATCCTCGCTAAATTTGACCACCCAGCTAGATTGACCGAATTCACGTCAAGACTGTTTGGCAAACAACAAGGCGATGAAGAAGCTACGGAAACCTTCATCTTAAATAAATGGGCCCTGTATAAGCGTTTGAGGCTAGACGCAGAAGAACAAGAAATGGTTTCCATATTACTGCATCAATTGAGACCACAATTACGCGACCATTTCCTACGACATCCGCCGAAGTCTGTGGCCGGACTCCTCGATGAAGCCACTACCATCAAAGGTGTCCGTACTACAGTGAAACCGCCAACCGCAAGAACGGCCGTCAAGGGCGCCAAAAATAGCCGAAGCCAGTCGCTTCCGCACTGCCGATTATGTAATAACGGCTGTAGACACTGGTACCGCGACTGCCCGAAGAACATCCCGTCCAACCAGAGAAACGCCATGGCGGCCGGGACCCACTAAACGCGGCCGTAAACACTACGTCAGCCAAGGTCTCTTCCTTACCTCGTATCAACTTGGAGATACGAGGACAATGTTACCGCGCCTTGCTCGACAGTGGTGCCACCAGCAACTTGGCACGCTGGGGCTCCTTCCATCCCGACACACAAAATGAAACCGTCATCAACTTAGCCACTACGGGATCCAAAGCCAACGTGGGTAGTCAAGCTACGCTCCAAATCTACGTCGGAGGCGTGTTCCAGTCAATTCGCGTCCTATTGGTTAAGAACCTCCGCGAAGAACTTATCCTGAGGTACCCTTGGCATTTGGAGAACAAAGCAGTAGCCGACTTCCGCCGACGTTGTTTACATTTTGGTACCGACCGCCGGACGACGGTCTTCTGGGAGACGCCCGTAAACAAGAAAGGGCGTAAGCAAAACAACTCGAAGATAGAA
>JAHWXV010851070.1:0-10373 GCA_024586415.1 Phrixothrix hirtus
TCTGTTGCATTAATTAATAAAGAATATTTAACTTAGGTTCAAATTTATTAATTAATGACCAAATTCTATATCATTTAATATATATATATATATATATATACAAAAATTCAGACTTGTGGGAACCATTTTAATAATGTCTGTAAATACATGTATTTAAATGTGAATTTCACATCAAAGCGTGGATTTTCATGATTAACTTAGTTTTCGCATAATATGAAATTAACAGCGTACTTACAGTAAAAAAATAGTTAACCCGGATATAGTAATCATAAATCATCTAGCTAAATACATAAAATCGAAGTAATATGATGTGCCTTTCTGGATAACAATTAGTAATTACACAAAAACAACGAATGAGAACTACTGGAAGCTTATTTTTGGTGATCGTAAAACTATAAAATAAGGAGTCAAAATCATAAAACCGTTCATCACATGCAATTATTTGTTGTAGACTAAATTTATCGACGACACCCGATTCTACGACGCTAAAATGCATTTCTTCCAAAAGCATTGTTGCCGGTTCGCATTTATTTGCAGAAATATATGGGTGACTTGCATTGGCCGTTGACCGGCAACACCCCATTCTATCCTACGTAAAATAACATGGTATACACCAATTTATTAAATCAACGATCTGTCATGGTATAAATCGCGTTTAAAATAATAGTTCGGTAGGGGAAGAATTAAGACAGTCGGCTAACAGAATAGTTGAGGTTTTGGTTCGTGCTTTGCCCTTTACCCCTGGAAGGCGTCAAAAGTCATAAGCTCTTTTTTACACAGAATTTGGTTTAAGAAAATACATGATTGCACTGATGTAATATAACTTCAGATACTCCCACCTTATAAAAGGCGGGTCCTTGCGCTGTATGAATCGAATCTGTCTTATAAATGAGGCGGTCTATCATACCATGTCAAGCGAAAAGCTAAATGTAATGGTAGTTCTGAATATATAAATGTGCAAGTGAAACACGGAATTTTATGTACAGAATAAAAATAGCCTAGCTTTCTCTATTTTATTAGTGCGATTCCCGGATGTCTTTAATTTAGCAATATTTTGTATTACGTTATGCGTTTAGGAAAACGAGTGCCATTTCCACTGCATATATATATTTCTTATATAAGTTTTTAGTGTTGAAGATTCTGCGAAGACTGTTTCTCATGGATAGACTATCCTACCGTCTAAAGGATACATAGTTTGTTTAGAGATAAAAAAAATCTTAATGAGACATTACGTTTCGTCATGTCTTATTTATCATCATTTTATATATGCTTATCTGAGGCGTGACAAAACAAACGGGATTGAGTGCATAACTTGAACAAACAGCGGAGTTGGCACCAACTGTTTTGGTAACTTCATGCCACATCCCTCCCCTATCCACGCTGTGGGTTTAGACTCGATCGGTTGTACCAGTCGGGAGTATTGCATCAACGAGTGAACACGTGCAACTGCGTTCTGTCGGTAAAATGTCTAATGTGAAGCTTAAGAAATCGACCACAGAAACTTTGCAAATGTTAACAGAGGCTTATGGGGACGATACTTTGTGAAAGATGATGAACGTTTGGGACGGCCAAAATCTGCGATTTCTGGCTGAAGTATTGCCAAAGTTCGTGATGTAGTCCAAAGTGACCGACGATTGAGTGTTCGTGCAGTGGATGAGGTGGTTAACTTTAGTAGCGAAGCTGTTCGGCACATTTTACCTGAGGAATTGAACATGAGGAAAGTTTGTACGAAGGTTAAAAGTTCTATCCAATGATCAAGAACAGTGCCGTAAAGACGTGTGCACGGACACAATAGAATGCATCATAAATGAGCCAAATATTTTAAAATCTGTTGCTGTTGTGACGAAACATAGATTTTTACTTACGACCCTGAAAGTAAGGGCCAGTCGATGTAGTGGAAGTATCCAGAATTCCCAAGACCAAAAAAAAAGCTCGCACATCAAAGTCCAAATTTAAAACAATGTTGCTTGACTTCTTAGAGATGAGAGGAATTATAATGATTGAGTGGATTCCCAGTGGTCAAACTGTTAATCAACAATTCTACATTGATGTACTGAAAAGACTTCGTGAAAAGATTAGGACAAAAAGGCCACAGTTGTGGAGTAATAAATGGATGTTGCACTACAAGGCCAAAATCATTATTATGGTAGAGCAATCCCCCTTATTCACCGAATTTGGCTCCGCGTAACTTTTTTATTTCCTAAAGTTGTCCTGCATTAAGGGAACCTATTTTTCCTCTGTTAGAGATTATTAGGCGAAAACGGAGACGGTCCTAAGGGGCCTTCCCAAAACTGAGTTCTAGAAATATGAGTAGTGGTAGCAACTAATGCAGAAGTGTGTGAATGGGAAAGGTAACTACTTTGAAGATGATAACATTGCGAGTAACTAATTGTGTACGTGCACTGATTTATGGGAACAGTCCCGTTTCTTGTGTCGCACCTCGTTATATCTCGCGGGGCGAGGTGATACGAAAACCAAGACCTGGAAAGAAACAAAAAATTATTACCAACAATACCTTACGTTTTATTCCAAATACTCGATGAGATATTCATTAAATCTGAGAGGAGACAAACTAAATTCGTGAGATTATGCGGTTATATTACAAGAAGTTCTTTAAAAGTTGTTAAATCGCACTGGGTGGTCAGAATCCGACTTTTTGCAAACATGTGAATTAAACTGTTTACTACACGGTTAAATGATCGAACCAAATGGATAAATACAGGCATACAGAGAGAATCTAAACTTTGAATTAATAACGAGGAAGGTCCATAACGCATGTGTTGAAACATTTTAACAAATTAGGCTCCCTTTTTAAATTCACTTAAATGGTTTTTCCCAGACGCCGGATATCGAAAAGCTATTTTCATCTAGGTGAACAAAATCAAAACAGCAAAATTAAACTACCAAATACGATTAACACTTGCTACGCAGACATCTACAATTAATGATCCTCGTGCAGTGCTTTAGGAAGAATGACGGGCTGATTCAACTAAAATATGTTTGACAATGCATTACGGTATGACTTCCACTACAAATATTAGTAAATTGTGTTGAAAAAAAGGTTATTTTTGCCGAAAACATTTCCTTCACTGTGGATTGTAAAGATGTTAAAGTACACTTACGGCAAATAAATACGGGGCACCACCTGAATTTTTAAATCACCCAATGTAAATTTGGTTTTTTGGTTAAAATAGCTATTGCTTATTTTTCGACTGATAACGATCTAAGAATATTTCTTTAGTTTTACTTCCACTTACTATTAACAGTAATCTATAATGGCAGGAATTAGTCAAATAAAAATGCGTTACATTTATCTAAAATACTAATATAATTATCAATATTTAATATGTAGCATTTCCTTGAGTAAGGCAGTTATGTCCGGAAAATTTCATTTATCAGTATTAGGTTATTATTATTTGTAAGAAAATTATAAATATTTTATGTTAATTTTTTAATATATAAAATTTTATTAGTTAATTATAGTTAAAAAGATTGACAGGGTTTGTTAAATAATACTAGCATTTTCATGATCTTTTAGAAACAATATTTTAATAAAACTTCGCGATTGTTTATTTTTAACACATTATTAAAACTTTGTTTTAACAGGACAACGCACCAGCCTACACTTAATACGATCTATATCCAATAGACTAATAGATGTCATTGCTCGTAGTGGTGAAATAACAAACTATTAATATGTAATATATTTCTTTAATACAAGCGTCACCTCCTTTCGATGCTTGTGTTTTGTATTTGTAAATTACTTTTACGAAAATTTAAAATTGTTGTTTCAAAGGTTGTCGAAATCATAGGAGCTCATTTCTATAATTTCAAATTACTAAGAATCATTATTGTATCTACCAAATAAAGTTGCTGTATTTCAAGGTTAATTGTTTTTAGTTAACTTCAAGTAGGTATAACTGTAATCATTCAACAAAAGTATATTTGATGTTAAAAGTCACATTTTATGATAAAGTACCTATACCAAACTCACTAATTAAAAATTATCAAATATATTATTCTGTTTGAACTTACATACATATATAAAATATAAGTGGCATTGCTTGTAGTGGTTAATGGTTGAAATTTGTATTTCTAAGTATTTTTCGTCTAAAACAAAATGACAAATTTGTCTACCGTTCCGTATTACAAAAGATTAAAATAAATGCACTTAAAGTCTAATGCACGCTAACGAAATTGTGTTAAATTGGAGAAATTGCTGACGACAGGTGCCCCGTATTTTTTTGTCGTAAGTGTATCTTCCACCGAATACCTTGATTCTAATTCGAAGTAATTATGCTTAGCTTGTTTAACGTCGGAAGCTTTCTTTAAAGTCTTTATGATTATAAGCAGGCCTTACAATCAAGGACAGCTTCTAACACTAATATTCATGTGTGTAATTTTATTTAAAATACTTCTGTAAAATTTCTTGTAGTTTTCATAGTGCGCTTTTGTGCAGTACATCCTTTAAACTAGAACTTATCGCATACAGTTTAACATTGGAGTTTTATCACGTTAGTATTAACCTTATAGATTTTATTATAAAAAAATTCAACATTGAAATTTATTAAATTTGATTTAAATAAATTTTGGATGAATAAATAAATAATGGATACTTTAGTTAATCTGACTTCAAATAAAGGATCATTGTAGGTATCGTTTAATTTTCAAATAGGAGGATCCAGACATAGCTCAGTGAAAATGGGGGATTTCGTTCAATACAAAGGTTCAGAGGAGACAGCTATTACCTGATGCTTAAAAATTAATCTGTAGGAGTCCTAAATGAGACAAAATCGGTCGGCGTCACCGAAAAATTCAGCTAAGAGTTTTACTGTCTTGACCGGAATTCAGGCTTAAAAAAAGATTTAGCAATGCTTATTGCTTTACACCAATTATTACAATTACTATTTTAATTTCGCAGAATGTTTACTTTAAAGCAATAACTATATACTCTAAAAATAAAACAAAATGTGCAAGCTAACACACAAAACTATGATCACTTTAACAGTAGCTGATATTTTACTTGTAATTACTTAAAATTCTGTGACACTAACGAGTGTCCTTCACTTCAGCGACAATTCGTTAATATTTTACATTAAAAGATTCAAAGAGTCAAAATTTAACTTATTAATTGATTCGTTCACTTTTCATTATTCAATAATTCAATTATATTATCTAGTATTTTACGTAAACAATTTTCATATTTAGGTTGTTCTTACTTTTATTGGCGATATAAATTTTGCCAGAACAGATTCTAATTAATATCATTTATTAACACGAACTTGTTTTCACGGGAAGTCTAGTACTCGATGTGATTAATTGTACGAATAATACAACAAAATATATTTTTAAATGGGCAACATTGCTCTACCTTGTGCTGTTCTGTATGGATCTCCCCGTATAACATCGTTTAACAACATAATCTTAGCTCTAAATCTGTACTAACGGCAAATACGTCAAAAACAAATCCCTTTTTAGGAAAGCATAATCGATGTATACACTTAAAAAACAAGAAAAAGGACACTCCACAAGATTCTAGAGCGGAGATCCATTTAGAACTAACTGATACCGTGTGATTGAAATACGGTTACCACACGTCCCCTTTCTTGATTTTCAGATAGATTTCCGTACTTTTTGCCGAGTTTCACCGGATATAATTAATTATCGTTTAATGGTCAACTTGCACTTTCAAATATGCCAATTCGTAAATTAATGAGTCTGGAGCAACATTTTAACTGCAAAGTATAAGAAGTTTATTTTAATTAGAGCAATGAATTTACTCTTCATTATTAAAATAATACAAATATAAGTTTGAAATGTTATTCATTGGCATATGTAACGCAATATAACGGTTCTTCCAAAATTATTACTTCTATTTTCCGTGAACTCGTCGTATTCTTCAGCGTGACAAAGTAAGTTGGGACACTTTCGAACCTGTTGCTTTGTGTTCATTAGTGGGATGACGAGTGTCCATCGTGTACAAGCCTTACGACATTCAATATTTCTTGAACGGCATAATATCCTATACTCAGCGGTCACTCTCGTGTCGGTGTTAGCAATGATATCAAAGTTCTTTTAATTTCAATACTAACTACTCATTTTGGATCCCCGCTTCTTGGTCGATCTAGAATGCCGATATTTCTAGCTTTGAAGTACTTTATTCATCTTCAGATGGTGCTTGCGGTTAAAGAAAGATCACCAAGCACAGTTTGGAGCCGGAAACACATTTCGGCGGCATAAAATATCTCTTATACAAGGAATGCTGACAATATTGTTGCAACAATATGTTGTTCCGTCACTTTTAATAACACATTAGATCTATGTCAGCGTACGCTGTTTAGCCGAAAAAGTTAATTATACAGGGTGATTTCAAAATACACCAACAACTTTAACACGATACTGTGGAGGCCTAACCACGTCCACTAACAAGAACATCGCATAAAATAGAAAAACTTTTTGGAAAAAATTGAAAATGTTGTCTTTTGAGAACTGCAAAAAATGCGAATACAAATAAATATGTCTAGACAAATTCTCTGTGTCATAGATGAATAACATTAAATTACAAAATGCTATGTTTACTTTGTGTGTACACTAACCTATCCTAATATTAGTAATTGATATCAATGACCTACATTTGGAGTCGTTTATAGTTTATGTAGACAAAAATTTTATATACTTTTAGTTACACTACAAACGATATCTAGATTTTTATAACATTATTTTGATATTTCCTTTTCTAAAATTCATAAAAAATAAAAAAAAAACTTACTTTTTCACAAGAAGTGTGCAAAATGCTTTTCCGTAAATTAAAACAATTTCTGTCATTTCGATATTATTTAATCCATTCATTATTTACACAAATACGATACTCAACTTACAATTAAATGGAATTAGGTTAATAAACACAAACCTGAAAATTAATACACTTTGGTAACGAAAACATTGACACTAACCGATTGATCAGACAAAAAATTCTGATAATTTAAAATACAGAAAATATTTATAACGATCTTTAATAAAATTAAGTTGCATTTTAGAATGACTAACAACATGTGTTTATAGTTCATTAACGTAAAACCATATATTCAGTTGTTGCCTTATTGCAAGGGTTGTCAAACAAACTTGTAACATTGCATTAACGGCTTTTTTTGGGAACGAGAAGGAATTTTTTAAAAAGACATGTTTTTTCTTGATTTAAAACTACCTCCGCATGCATGGTCTAAGTTTGTCGGTGGATTTTAAAATCACCCTGTATGGTTATTAAAAAATAGTACTTACAGTAATACGATCTTTGTATGTATATTATAAAAAGTCTTTCGAAAAATTATTTTTTTAAATTACAGATGCACTACGAGTAGTTCTAGTATAGTTTATGACTTGGTGACAGTTTTTATTTATCGGGGGCCAACCAAAAAATCAAGAAAACATTTTAAATACCTATTGGTTTTAATGCCTCTTGTATCAAGAGGGCTAGAACTCATGAGCTACTGTGAAGAACTTCTATAAAATTGCCGACATTTTAAGCAAAACTTTTATTATTCAGAACTCGAATTAAATCGCCGTGATTGGGAGCAAATTTTGTTAGAACTCGTGAGCTACCATTCAAAACTACAAAATCGTCGTGATTACCTATCAAGAGTTCTTGTGATTTCTTGATTGGAATAACGAAATCTTTCAAATTCTCGATGTTTACATTTTTTTCAGAATTTCAGCAGTTTATAGGAAACCTGGGCAGCACATCACGAGTTCTAACAAAACTCTAAATACACGAAACGATACAGCCAATATTTTTAGAGTTCTTGTGATTTTTCGGTTGGTAGATTAAAAACTTTTTTAAGCCCTATTAAAATTAATTAGCATCTTTATATTTATGCAAGGAAGGTTTCGAGAATTTGTAGCTTCAAAATGTTTCTCTATTTTTATTTAAATCAACCGACCAGAATAAATACTGTACGCATTCTGGTAGGATAACGTTCACGGGGCATGAAAAAAGCCAGGGAGTGACGTCCAGCCAATCGGAAGTCGTTCAAGTGGTTCAAACGATTGCCTAATTTCATTTCGCTATATCTTGAGCCTTATTGAACTTATTTACATTATTCTTTCACATATCAATTTCTGAGGATCTTTTTTTTAATGATAGTTTAAAAAATATACATGTAACTTTTTATGAACCTCCCTTAAAATTTTTGTGCTTGTGGTGTATATTGGATTTACTTGTTTTCTTGAAAATTAATGTTGCAGTAGTACTAATGTTGATGCAAATGTGAGTGTGAAATCAAAAATTTTATTAAAAACGTAGATAACACTATTTAAAGACCAATGTTATTAAGCCGTCAACTAAAAAAATGTTTAATCAATGATGTGTTTAACTCGTTTAGCTCAAAAATTGGATTCATTTATTAACAGTTTAGTTTTCACTCAAAACCAATTCTAATTATTTTATTTTCAAATATATACCGTATATTAACAATAGTTCCAACATGTCATTATTTAGTCATAGTTACGGCATTTAATATATCGATATCAGCTTGATCAAGTATTTGCCCATTTATTACATATAATCTGACTTCATGGGTGGTTTGAATTATTAATGACAACGAAATATGCGAAAAGTCTCTTTCTCAGTGATATACTTCTCAAAACTATGAAAACTAAATAGCGTAGGTTGTCTTAAAATATTTCAAAACGGAGGCTTAGTAATATGCGTCCTTGTAATAAATTATAAAACTACTATGTAATGTTTTATATATAACAAGAGAAACTAATTAAGCATATTACGTAAGATTTACCATCACCTTTATACAACCAATTAAAATATTTAATGCAGCAATAAAAGTTAACAAAAAGTTGAAGCGTGCTAACCCAATTAACCAAAACCGCATAATCATAACATCCTATAATATTAGAACGCACTAAATTTTCCAATTTCCTGGCAAATATTTTGAAATTTCCTATTTGTATCGACGATTTTTGGATAGTTTCCTGCTATATGTTTTTTCTGCTTATTCAGTCTGGTATTTACTTTTCGGTTAGTAATTACATAGGATCGGCCGTTTACGCAACGTTAATTTATACTACTAAGAAATATTAGCTTTGCAAAGTACGTAATCGCTCTGGGAATATGTATTCGACGTTGTTAGATATCTAATTTTACCTGTAAATCAGAGAATTTATTCGTAAGTGACATTGCAGAAAAGGAAAACGTATTAAATTGCATCAATATTAAAGTTACTAGTAATCGCTCGATAAAATCTAATAGTCAGTCGCTCGTGCACCCAGTGCTCGGCCTGTTAAAGATGTTGCTGCCGATTACTGGCGAAATTTTGTAAATTCTGCTTTATCAGTAGTTTTTTTGATTTTGTTTATTATTCCATTAAATACAGGGTGTTTCAGATAATATGACATTCCTTTTAAGGGATGAAAGCAGGCCCTATAGACATCCCAATAAGCATAAAATTAAAAGCAATACGAATACTAAAAATTTCTTTTTTTAATAATGACGAGTTGACTATGCACATGCTTTCACATACGACAAATATCGTCGAGTAAGTGCTTTTTACTAAATAAAAATTTCCGTAGTAGAGCAGAATTGTACGTGTTTATTTTGACTTTTGAAACAGACGCATAAAAGCGAGACTGTAAAATGATACACCTTTTTAAATCTCAAGTGACCAATATCATGATAAACGAAATTATGCACATTTCTGTCAGTTAGTAGATGCTTTCATTGACTAACCAGTGTTTTAATAATAAAAACGATATCGCAAATTGTGCCCATCTACACCGTGTTTAACTGATTGGTGTTTTTATGTTAATAAAATAAAAATCCATCAAAGTCGTGCCTAGTTAAGTATTCAAAACAATCATGATTTATTTGAACATTTTTTATAAATATATTTTAACGGTAAGTTCTGTAATATCAATTTTGTTCCAGATAAAAATCTTTAAATGAACAAACAGGTAAATTTTCATCTCAATTAACGTATTTTATGATGGAATAAAAAACAATTTTTTCTCAACAAGTAATTAACCTATAATACGTTTTGCTTGCCTAAAAAACGGTGTAGTCAATAATAATTTAAATAAGGACAGCATAAAGCTAATTTTTATTCAGCAATTGTATTAAAAGTGTTTAAAGTACTTTTATTTTAAGTATAGGATGTTGTCACGCAATTTAAGAAATAAAAATCGATTTTTAGGCGCAAAAATAAAAAATCTCAATAAATAATTGCTTAAGCTGTCTTTAAATTGAAACACATTTTCTTAGTACGACGCATGACTAAACTCTATTTTTATTATTATCAGTTATTAATAAATAACTTCTTTAAAATTGTTAAAAAAATTGTATACATTATTTCTAAATTCTTTCAATT
>JAHWXV010851079.1:0-11386 GCA_024586415.1 Phrixothrix hirtus
TTCAATAGAAACCTCACGATGTCCTCGGGCGAACAGCCTACGTCATTTTAAGAAAAAGTGGGCGGGGTGGATGCGGTAGAAACGGCAAATCCATTCTACTGACCATAATGGGGAAGTTTATGGTATAGTAAATGCTTGGCGAATACAATTATTATGTATTAATCCTTTGCAAGGCGTCAACTTGGTGAGAAAGCAGTAGTTCGTGGAAAAAGGATTTATCTATTTCAAGCATTCGCAATAAAAGAAATATTATGATTCAACAAATTTAATTTATACTATTGACATAAAATGTTATAGTAGTATAGAGATAAAAATGAATACAAAAACAAAAGGATGAATATAGTAATTATCTGTCAACAATGTAGTTATTTTATTTATTCGAAATTGTAAAGAATGCCAAAATATTATTTAAAAAAAATTGAATAGGTATGGATTCGAACCCTCGGAATTATATACGGCAAAGATTCTGTATCTGCCGACTTTATCTGGCTAGTATGTCACACAAATTGCAGTTGCTAGGCATGTATGTAAATCGACTACAAGTCTAATGAAAACTTAAAAAAGTTATTATTATGCTTGAAAAACACTTATATATGTATGTGTCTTACATATACGGCCCTAAAATGACGTTTAGAGATACAATCTATATATGTATGTGTACATACATATATCTCATAAGGTGGAAATATTGAATTGCGAAAGAAAATTAAATGAATAAGTGACAATTTTGGCAAAAATACCCAAAATTCAAAATTAATATTTTGGATTTCCGATACCTTTTATGAGTATTTGATAGTACTTTAAAATCAGGTTTATAGCGAGACTTTAAAAATTTGGAGTAAACACCTTTCACATTCTTATATTTAAGATTGTTTAGTGATGAAACTTGGTTCCACCTAACAGGTTAAACGTCATACAAAATTAGTTGAGCGATTTTATTGACATTTTTACAAACGGTGTAATTTATCAGTACAAACAAACGATTAAAATTTGAAAACAAAAGAACAGAAATAAAATAAGTTTTTTCAACAATGAGTTGCTCCACCACGATTTGCTATGTACTCATTTAGACGGTGCGGCGTGCTGTCAATCAAGTGATTAATATCGGCATGTGGTATATCATTCCAAGTTTCCTGAATCCGCAGCCGAAGACGGTGCAAGTCATCTGGAGGACGTGGTAAATCATTCAAACTCCTAGCGATCACATCCCGTACATGCTCAATGGGTGACAAATCAGTCAACCGAGCAGGCCATCGGAGGACGATAATATTAGCTTTTTCCAAAAATCGTCTTGTAGCCCGTGCCGTATGTGGGTGTGCATTATTTTGTTGCAAAATGAGACTTTCCCACCCCCGAAGATATGGCAGTGCAACAGGCTCTAACACGTTGGCAATGCAACCGTCTGCGTTTAAGTTACAGTCAATGAAGGTCAAGTATGGTCTGTCACCATAACATATTGCACCTCATAATATCATTACTTCTAGTGTAAGGGATGTGTTGAGTTCCACAAAAAATGTGAAATTTTGCGTTCTCCACGTATTCGCCCTACCCTTCTACGACCGTCACTGAACACAGTTTGATGTTATTCTTGAGCCAAATTCGCTCTTTCGGTGCTTCATTCGAGTCAGCGAAAATGGTGCAGTAAGTAAGATTTTATCTGGCGATAAACAGATGATATTGACATTGTGCATCCTATACATTCCATGCAGTTTATTGCAATTGGCCGAATTGTGGAAAATCTGTCTCTTGTGGCCAAAAGTCTTAAACGTCGGTCTTCACGATCTGTAGTCCCTCGGGAACGTCCAGATACAGGGTAACATTGTTGAATCTCTTCTTCAGATCATTTGGAGCAACATGTCATCACCGCTGCAACATCATGATTTACACGACCAGCAATATATCTAAGTGAAGGTCCGGCCTCTCTCATGCCAATAATACGAACATGTTCAAAATCATTTAAATGCCGGTAATTTTCAGAATGACGAAATATTGGCATTCTTAAATGCTCAGATTGCAATAGTGAATAAAAAATTCGCAAAATTGACAGTTATTACGCATCGATTGTTCTATTTCATAAAATTTGTTATTACTACGTGCAAACAAGCAAATTAAGGAAACAACAATAACCGATAGGTAGATCTTACTCAAATTTTAATCGTTGGTTTTTCATCAAAATATGCATTTTCTGAGAGTTTCACTAAAATTCATCAACAATTTCCAAATGATTGTTATGAAAGTCAGTATAGATTCACAAAATTGTAGATCTAGAAATACAATAAACCCGGATAATTTTGTTGAAACCTCATTACATCCGATTAAAATTGATGTTTTTACAGAAACGTCGGCTTACAATTATAGGACCAACTTTTCTTGAAGGCAATGTTTCAGTCTGATACCAAGAAATGTTAGAAGAACAAGGATATCTTCAACAAGATTGAGTTACAGCACACACCGCAAATGCAACAATTCATTATTTAAGACAATACTATGATAAAAGCGTAAGAAGCAGGATATTGGATCAGCCAGATCACCAGGTATTACACCTTTATATTTATTTTCATGTAGGTATTGAAAACTAAAATTTTCAGTAATAGATTACATAACTTACTTGAATTAAAGAAGCAATTAACAAAATTAACAAAAATATTTTATTTGCGGTTTTTGAAAACATGAAACGAAGAATCCTTCGAAGCTTACAAGCAGAGGGTCAACATTTTGAGCATAATTTATAATTAAATGGTAAGCAATTTCAAAATTATTTCTGTGAAAGTGGACTTTTAATGAACATTTTGTTCAATGCTAGAATGTTTCTACGTCATAGTAGTACCTCAAACTATTAATCGATATATTTGCAGTGTGACTTCATCTTGTTTAAAATATCCTTGCTATAATTTATCATCTTGCAAGTGACTGATAAACTCTTCTTTATCTTTATCATAGAACTAGTAATTTAAAATTTTTGTACAATGCATTGTATATATCGTGCGTACGATTGGTTAAAGTAGGGGAATTTATATTTTAACTGATTAAGGCATGATTGATTTGAATATGCCCAAATATTGTTTTCTATTTCATATCCTATGTTATTGCGGATCATAATATAAATAAAACTGCTATGAAAATTTGAATTATTTTTATTAAATTTACCCACATATTTACATATAACAATTCCATTTGCTTCATTAGAATTTTTATTCCAATACTATTTAAAAGCGAAAACTGAAATTCTTTATTAATATAAAAAAGGAGTGTTTATGTCATATAAATTACAGAGCATACAACAAAATAAACTCACTACATGCTGTTTGCAACTTTTTATAAAATTTGAAAGTTAATACTCTAAATATGTACATATTTCGTTATGTTTATTATTAGTACGCTATAATGGTAAAATCAAAACAATTTTAACCGTTTACAAGGCAGCAACTTGAAAAATCTTTTCATATTGCTATATTTAACGCCTATACCACAATTTACAAATTTATAAAAATTATGATTAACTTGTTTTGGTTTTTGGATATTTCATCAATTCACCAGTAGATGTGCACACATATGCGTTTTAACATGTAAATTTCTATATATAAAATTAAAGTCAAGCGGCAAAATATACTCAACCTTGATGCTTTCTTGCTTGAAAAACCCACAGCGTATAAGGAAGGGGTGTTAAGTGCTGGTCGATAATTTTGCGACATGTTGTAGTTGACTAATAAATCAACGATAGGTTTTCTATTTGTAAAAAAATCACGTGATTTGGACGATTAACATACATGTACGTATGCGAAACATTTAACGGATACAATTAAAACGTGTGAATCAAAAGGAGGCATGAAACATTGTTTTGCGAATTAAATGCGGACAACTTCGTAAATTTATTGGTCTTGTATAAGGTCTATCTTTTGGAGGCCTTGTACGTGTTTGAGCCTGCGTTGGTTTGATTGTTATGAATGATAGAATTTTTAAGTGTTTGGCGGTTTGATTCGTTGGTCGGCAGAATGGAATCGATTCTTAATTCTCGGTTTCATTGTATT
This sequence comes from Phrixothrix hirtus, assembly GCA_024586415.1. Taxonomy (NCBI): domain Eukaryota; kingdom Metazoa; phylum Arthropoda; class Insecta; order Coleoptera; family Phengodidae; genus Phrixothrix; species Phrixothrix hirtus. The sequence goes on from JAHWXV010851079.1 coordinate 4,029, forward strand.
CTATTGGTGGAATTGGATCTTGAATTAAATGTTCGTTTGCTGGGATTGAATAATATAGTTTCTAATTTATTGGGTGTCTAATTCACGGCGTCGACAGAATGGAATCGACGCATATCAATTCGCGGTTTGATTATAGTTTCTTAGTGGAATTGGATCTTGAATTAAATGTTTGTTTGATTGGTTTTTACTTATAGAATTTCTAATTCATTGGCAGTAAAACTTGCAGCATCGGCTGCGCGTGAATAAAATCGCAGTTAAGTTCACAGTTTTATTGTAGTTTATTTGTGAAATTAGACCACGAGTTAAATGTTTGGTGATTAATTTGAACGATAGGGTAGTCTAATTTGTTCGTGGTGGAATGAAACGTAACTGCGTAATTTCGTCGGCGTGGCTTTGCCGATGGTTCTTTAGATCTTTTGCGTAGATGATTTAATAAAACCATAGACAGTTCATACATGTGTAGAATTATAATCTGCTCAAGTGCGGTATTGCCAATTTATTTGAAGAATTAAATGATTCATCACAGATCGTACAAGAAGTGATAGTATTTTATTGAGAATAACACTAATAGCCCTGGTTTGAATGTCAAAATTTATTTGAATTGATATACGAAACTAATTTTAGACGGACGTTGGTTTACAATATTCTTGTAAATCAATCAACACTATGTGGTTCGAAACCTTATCTCGGGCCCCGGAAGGAAGTTTTATATACTTAAAATGTTTATTATCTCAATTTTTAATAACTTTACTACAGTTTAATCTTTTTTTTGAATATGTATTATTTATTTAGACAACTTCATTTGTTTATTTCGTCTTTATAAAAACATCCAAAACATTGACATTCGTTTCAGTTCAGCTAAAATTTTTAAGGAAACATTTGTGTTTACACTTAAAACGTTAGTTTTTTATGATTTACATAAAAAGAGGTTTACATTTTCTATTGCACAGTGTAATAAATATGACGCTCTTGTCATCCACAGTTAATTGATATGTTTTGCCATCTAGAATTTATCTATTGTCATAAAGAAACATTTGAACATTTTGTTGTTTATTTTAAAACTTTATAAGGCTATTCAAGTTTTGAAAAAATATTGCAATAGCTTCGGGTGTTATTTTATAACCCGATTGTTTAGGAAGGTCATTTAAAGCAAGCAATTGATCTTCTATGTTAGGTTGTAGTAGGTTTTCTTTACTAGCATTTAACCAAAAGGGGAATAACATTATTTTAGACATAAGAATAAATATAATTATCTCTACAGGTTGTAATTTAAATGTTTAAATGTGAAAATTTATTCCGGTTAATTTCTAAGTTCTTTTGTTTGTATAAAAAGGTTATTTAATTCGATAATACCCAATTGAATCAATCACGTTTCGAACAAATCTATTAGTTTCGGATGTTGTAACCTGACTGGTTAACTTTTACCCTCGCACCCTACTCTTTCTATCAATTTGACTATATAGTTTGAGCTTTGTGTAGATTCAGGGTATGTTTGACTTTGTCTATGCGTGTTTAAGTGATTGCTTGAGACTTATTGTTACATTTTAATTTGAAAACCTCATCTGGCTCATTATTTTGTTTGTTTCAAAAGGCCTTTTTGGAAACTTTACCTATTGGATCGAGTTGCGACTCGGGTTAATTAAATGCGTTCGTAAACTCTAGGTTGTTGAATAACCAGTGTACGAAAATATCAATCCATTTAACTCGGTTCACAATCGAGTTAACTATCTTAGAAACCTAGTCTATTGCAGGTAAACATTTAAAATCTGCAATATAACTCCAATGTTTTGTATATTGCACTCGTAAAAGCATGGTGTGGTTAAACTTATTGTTTTATAGTGTTACTGCATTGTAGATGGTATCGTTTTACACACAAATCAACAATAGAAATAAATAATCTTGAATTTGCGTTCGAAAACGATTAAGTTTTGAAACAGTTTCTAATACAACCCAGTTAACACGGTCACGTGATTGGGTTATTCAGGTTGCTAACCTACTAATAGTTTCCGAAAAGGCCTAAAGCAGTACTGCTCAAATCAGTGTCTTATATTGCAATAATATTTGTTTAGTTTACTATTTCAAACAATATAAATAAAAATAAAGAAGTTCTAGAGTACTGAACCTGGCAACTCCGGTTACAGCAGTAACAAAAACAGAATCAGGCGTAAAATTATTATAAATAGAATACAAATTATTGAAAATTTCCTCAAATATTTAAATAAAAACATATTTTAAAAACAATCAAGCTTAATGTTACTTGTAAGGTATGAAATTCTTTGTTTAAAAGTATCAGCCACAATATTCAAAAAGGTTATCACAAAATTATATGCAATAAAATAGGATTGGTATTCAACGGCATTAAATTCACTGGGAAAAAGAATAAAATGCAATCAAAAAATTTTAAGAGGTGGTTTAAAATTAATTGATTTGATTGATAAGGTAGTTCGTGTGGTGTGTGTGTATTTCATAAATAGTGATTAACATTATTTTAACATTTTAGGCGATTCTTGTGACTGCGACGGCGTTGCATATGGGGCTACGATACTGATTGATTGATACTAAGTAAATGAAATCAATGACAAACAAAACAATAAAAAAAATTTACTCTAATGTAATTTCGATTGCTGAAAAGCTCTTAAACGCAATTAAATGTGCATACCATGTAAGAGTTAAAAAGTTTGAATCGAATAGGAATCATAATGAATAGCACCATACTGTTGCCGACATTGTTAAATTTAATAAATACATAATATCATCAAAAACTTTGCTTAAAATACTATCGAAATAACATTTGCACCTGGCGATGGCTAAAGAAAAAAGAAAAAATGTAGATCTTCGCGTGTAATTTGAAAAGATTTAAAATAAGTCTTCTTGGGCCGTATTCGGCGCGGTTTTGTGATAAGTCTATGGCATAAGAATATGGATAATTTGTTAGATGATTGCTGTTTTCTTCTGAAGAGTAGAATTCGTAATACGTCAAAAAGACAGCAAATGCTAGTACATTCATGGTAAATACTATCTTAACTTGCGTATTTATTAAATAATCTAGTGTCGCAGTTAATAATAATATGTTGGGTCGGATCAGAAGGAGGATAGTTTTAGTACTAGCCGGAATGGTGACGATAATGATAGTTGCGATGAGGATTTAGATGTTGAATATGAATCTTTTACTTTTATATCTAAAATGTAAGATCGTTCCCGGTAAATCGTTGAATTAAGATCGATTGAAAGAATGTTCATTTCTGGCGTGCTTTTGAATAAGTTGACTGAATTTGCATCAAAGTGTTCTGGTTGAGCGTTGACTAGTATTATTTCCCTAGAAAATATTTCAACAACCGCAAAAGATTATTTATATACTTAGATGCTTGAGGCTGAGATAGTTCGTATATTGATCTATCTCAATCAATTAAAAATAAACAGGTTTGTGCTAATTTAAAAAATAATGACAACAACTGTTTCTTTTGTCACTTTTTTATTTCTATATCGTTTCTTTTGATCTGCAGTATCACACTTGTTTCGTAGTTCTAAATATAAGGATCATATGACGTCGTAGTCGCATTTTAAACGCGTGTTAAACGTACAGAGAATTAATATGGGTCCCATTAGCGTAAATCTGTGACAGTTTCAAACATTTTTAAATCAATTTCTATAGATGTCTGTTGTTTAACAAAGCTATTTCGCTGCAAAAACCTACATCAGCAATATAACAATTCATCCATAGTTTTAGCTGGCGAACGCAAAGAAAACTATGCAAATTTGTTACCGATTATGAAAAATTATCAAGATGACAATTACAATAGCCAGGGTTACAATGCTGTTGTTATTTATTTTGGTGAATATTCTTATGATTTGGATGAAAAGGAAGCACAAGAGGGACAACTCAATAATTAATATCAAATTCCAAAATCGGGGAATATAAATAAAATGTTGAAAGTTATTTCAATTCTAGCAAATTTCATTATTGTTGAATGAAAGACTAATCTAAATTGGTTAGCTGTTAAATTACAACAATACAGCGCAAACATCACTTACGAAATATACCTTTGCCATTTAACTAGTAAAGAAAAACTAAATCAGTACTTATTAGATTGCAAACGGTTTAATAGTAATACTTATTTAAATTTACCCAAAGAGGTCGACTAAATAAAATTTAAAAATGTTAAACCCAACAATTTGCTTCGGTTGTTATTTATGTAGATTTTAAAAGCATTTTGAAACCAATCACTGATAACGAAGACTTGGAGAGAAAAAATGTGACAAATTCCGCTGTCACCGTAAGATGAAAAGTAGAATAAACATACTTCAACGTTACAAAGCTTGTTCTGCTGGTTATTGTTATGGAATTCGATAAAATTTCCCCCAACTTGTCCTCATATTTTACAATGGTTAAAAATATCCTAACTCGTGAATAGAAGTGAATAGAGCATTTAGTATATCGATGCATCCAGAATGAAATATTAATTTCAAATTAAAACACTACGAACCCATTATCTTTAATAACTTATAAGGCCAAGATAGTCACTTATTAATCAAACAGTTAGCTACAACGATTCCCGGTAAGATATCGATCGTTCCAAAAAATAAAGAAAACTATACATGTATCTTTTACTAGTTTAAGTTTATAGAGTTATTCCACTTTATGAATTACAATATAGAAAAGTTCTTCTATTTGCCATTAGAATATGTATAGTACAATAAAGGGTTCGCATATAACAGATGAAGACTGTAAACTTAAACATGCCTTGAGAGTATGGTCAAAATTTAATATTAAAGATATAAGTTCCTATTATTTTGTTTATCGGAAAACATGATATTATAGGGCGTGGCTCGTGATTTTAGAGAGAATTTGTCCAAACACTACGGCTTAGATTACATGTTTTATACAACAATCACGTCATGTTCTTTTAATATTATATTAAACATTTTGAAAGCTAAATTGGGTTTGTCAATCGATATTGGTATGTCAATATTATTTAAGATGCATGCGATACTTTAATACTAACGAACCATCGAAGTATCTGGAATACTTTGGCGCAGTAAATCCCTACGGTATCGCGATGAATCGGTATTTGCCAAGTGACGATTTTGCATGGTTTACTGCTAGAAACACATCTGATATTACTGCCGCCTCCACTGATACTTCTTCTGGTGTAGTGTTGACGTTGATGTTATACAACAACAAATTCTAGCTGACAATGATATGAGTTATATCTTCGATGTCGATTTAGATTATCGAGTTCAACTTATCTCTGAATACTTTGATGTACCATTTGTACTGCAGCATTTAAAACCACCGAAATCTAAAATATCAAAGTTGTCGCTTACACTTTGCCCTAAGAAGAATTATGTCATTCATTAGGTAGAATTAAAGTAGTGCTGGAATACCAGATTAAAAATCACAAATGTTCATAAAGAAATTAAATTCAAGCAATCAATCTGGCTAAAAAAGTACATTGATTTAAACATAAAGGTTAAGAGCATCTGCGGTAAATGGTTTCCAAGAAAAAGTTATATAAATTAATGAATAATGAGATATACGGAAAACGATTTAGAATGTTATAAAATATTGAGAAATTAAACTTGTAACATGTTGCTCTGGTAAAAGTGGCGCACTTCACTATATTTGCCAATCTAATTTCCATAGCTGTACAATCTTTTCAGAAGACTTTGTAACCATTGTATTTTCCGAGACTGAAATTACGTTTAACAAACTTGTATTTGTCGGGGTCGCTTTGTTGGACTTATCTAAAACCTAATTTATGATATTCATTATAATTTGATGATAAAATCATTAGATAAACAGAATTTGTCTGTATTAACGTAAGAATTTTCAGTGAAAATCTAGACGCGTTAATTGAACAGAATATTGATAGGTTCGATACTTCAGATTATTTCGTTGATGAAAACCTACGGTATCGAAAGAGTAAACAAAAAAGTGTTCGGTAAAGTGCCAGATGAACATATAGGTCGGATATTGTTAGAATTTATCTGACTTAAAAGCAAAATGTATTCCATGAGAGTAGTAAACGTAAAAGCAATATCAAAATATGTAAAGGTGTTATTTCGAATATTGTTAAAAACTGAATATTTTTGATAACTACTTAGAATGTTTGAAAAATTTTACTCAATTCGTAAGGGAACTGCTGCAGCATGTTATTTATACAATTAAACAATCTAAATCGGCTTTGATCTGCTATGATGACAAAATGTATGTACTATCAGATGGTATCACTACGAGACTCTGGGGATATTATAGTCTATACGATAAAGAATTCTAATAATGATATCTAGATGGTCAAATAGTTGTATTTGTAGAATGTTAAAAAATGTATTTCAAAGACGTAAAAGAAATACAAAGTTGCAAGATTTAAAAGCTTAACGGATATCTGCATTCACAGCACGAAACTTTCAATTGTAAACTTATTTACCGGCATCTGTTTGTAAATGCTTATGGTTTCGCCGGCTGCTTTATTTGAATCTTTAGATTTTAATGCCCGAGTCCACAAAAACTTAGCAAATAAACAAAATGTACTTAAAACAATAGTTAGAATAACATAAATATTCTATGAAGCTTGCCTGCCAAAGTTGATTATTGTATGTATCCACGGGACCTTTTCATGGTAGGTTTATGCAACTCTTTCATAAACTGTTGCTTATACACGATTAATTGTGAATTCCTTGAGACTTACGCAGCAGGTTCTGATGATGGTGGTTTTGCTACGTTGGAAGGATGAATGTTAACTGTAGATTCTAAAGCATTATTCATTAGTTTACGATATGAAGGGATAGATGATGATCATAGTGATACCTTCCTGCTGACTGGAGATGCAAGTGACGCTCGTTTTTCTAAAGTATTAATGCTCCGTGGGAAGAAAGAGGTTTAGTTTGGTTAAGTTGATATAGAAGATTTATTTAGCCGAAACAGCTACAAAATATCAAACCTAAGTAAATAAACTTCGTATTTGCAATAATGTATTTACTCCAGATAAATTAATAATAATAATGTTTATTCTGCGGCATGAATTTTATAACATAAATAAAAAAAGAACTTATATAAGAAACTATAAACTTTAAAAAGTAGAATTCCAAGGTGGTGGTTCCAATCAATATAATTCTATATGCCTATAAAGTATCTCGCACAAAACTTTATATAGTTCATGATATTATCATTAAATTGGACTGTTGCAGTTTTAAAAGTGATAAATTTAGTTTACTTTTAATTTCTCTTACCTATATGAAATATAGAATAGAGAAAGTATTTTCGTCCAAAATTTTCGATGTCAAAATTTTAGTGGAAATACACGTTTTTGGGCTCCCTGAGTCCGAAAAACGTGTTTTTAAAAATTGGTCTGTCTGTG
>JAHWXV010851115.1:0-10999 GCA_024586415.1 Phrixothrix hirtus
GATATTTAAAAAAAACATCGATGACGTCATATCTACTTATTGAACCACCGTGTACATTTCAGTTGTACGTGAGAAAACTCTAAACTAAAAGTAAAAATCGTCGTGTCCGAGCGTTTTTTCCAAAAATCATCTGTTGTATTTTTATTGAATTTGTTCCATAATTTTGCCTCTCTCTGTATATGAAAAAGTCGTGTGCTGTCTTACGCCAGATTTTTTATAAATAGAAAGCAGCTAATATGCATCACACCCATGCAGTGCATAAAAATCGGAAACGCTAGAATTTACATAAAGCTGCAATAGTAATTTTAAAAATCTTAGTTTATAAGAGGAATTTACAAAACAAAGTAAAATCAATCATAATACCGAAGAAATCTGTGCATGATTCCGAACTAGTATCATATGTATCCTTCTTGACCACCGTAGTATTCTTCTAAGAAACCTGCGATTAAATTCTTGCAGTATTGTAAAACATTGAGGAGGTTTGAGGAGGATTAAGTCGTTTCCATATTCACCTGCTAAACTCTCTCCATAAGTGTTCGATAAAATTCATATCTGGATTTAACGTGGTCATTCCATCAGTTAAATTGTGTATAATTCTAGAAACTGTATAACATTTTGTGTATTGTACAAAGATAAAGATAAAATCGGCACCAACATCATTAGCAACAGGAAATACATCTTCCTTCAGAATAGTTTGAAGATAATTTCAGTATTAAGGGACTACGACAAGATTGGATCCATTCTAGGAGCTAATTTTATCCCACTACAACACGAAGTCACTGCCAATCTATCTACCGTTCACCAGGTTATCTGTATACGTCTGTATACGACTTAAATTTACCGAGGTTCGTTCGTGAAGAGCACACACACCTCTATTTTAAAGTTGTCAAGCGACACGATAACAGGTAAAACGTAATCAGACTTCTTGATGATGATCCTGAAAATGGGGCTTTCAAAAGCATCTTCTAGGCCTCAAAGTGGGTTTTTTTAACAGTTGGGTTAGGAATGTCTGTGCCATGAATCTTTCGGAAATCACTTACAAGATTCTGAGCTGTTACTGTACACCTACAGACGCTTGAAAGAACACATAATTCGAGTAATTTTCATTTTCATCATTGTCAGAACCTTTTATATCCACTAGTCCCCTTAACCTACTGAATACTAGATGAATAACTGAAGGACTAACTTCAAGGCCTCTTGCAACGTAGCGAATTAATCTACCATCCTGTAGAAGGGCGCCTTCATGAGCTATTTTAACTTCATCAATAATATACGAGGCTCGTTCAGAAAGTAAATACCGTTTTGCTATAACTACGAAAAAACAAAAGATACCATCACAAAAATTTATTTACAACATCACAGCACCTTAATCTATTTTTAAATGCAATCGTCGTAGCTGCCAAGGCACTTGTTGTATCGTGTAACCAGTTTTTCGATACTGATGTTGTATTCTTCAGCCGCCAAAGATCGGAGCTTTGATATTACTGATTCTTTGAGGTCTTCGTCGTTGTAAAACTGTTGTCCGCCTAAAAACTCCTTCAATTTCGGAAAAAAATAGAAATCACTTGATGCCAGGTCAGGGCTATAAGGATACCCGAAAATTTCCCACCTAAGTTTTTGAAGTTCTTCCTGTGTTTGTGCACTGGTGTGAGGTCAAGCATTGTCGTGGATTAAAACCACCTTTGACGACAACATTCCGCGCCTTTTGTTTTTAATGGCGCGCTGAAGGCGTTTCAGACTTTCAATGTAAGCCACTACGCACTTCACATTTGGCGGGATTTTCTATTGGCATAGCCATTTTTAATAATCACAAAACACACAAGCGTGGCCTCATCACAGCGAAACTCGGCTCACACTGTGGCGGGGACCCGAGCTGCCTGGCGCATATTCAATCGAGGTGATGGGAGATCAGCGCCGCGTGTGATGCGCAAACGTTCTTTACTTTCTGGACGATCCTCGTATCATTTTGCCTTTTGAAACAACAAACTATAGAAAAAGATAACATGTGTATTTATATGTTTCACATACTGCGATTTAAAGCATCACAGGGGAACCGTTTTAATTGTTTTTAGTTTTCTTCACACATCATTAATTGCAGTTTGTAAAAATTACTTATTCAAAAATCAATATAGCGTAGCTAAGAAATACAGGAATTAATTATTTTTGGCACGATTTCTAAAAAGCGTTTAATTAAAAAGTTACAAAACTTTAAAGAAATATTGTGCTAAATATTTTGAGCAGTAATACATACATTTTTCATAATTTAACAAACATTAGGACATTTGTATTTTTTTCCTTATTCTCGAATTTTTTTGCATTCATAAATGTGTATTTATTTATTGTAAAATAAAAAAATTACCGAACAACGTTGTGGATGAAAATTAATGTAAAAGCATTGATGAACGTTGTAATAAGTTTACACTCACTTGCCAACTTTGACACGAACCAAGCAATTTATATTAATACATATTCATAAATTTCGGGACACACAATAAATAATCCATTAACAATTGAATTCTTATAGCACCAAATCACGCTGTAATGTTTCGCCTGAAACCGACACCTTTTATTTAAATTAATAGAATGTGTAATTAGAAAAATTCAATTACTAACAAAAGACCCACAGAAAACGCAAAAATGAATAAACATTCAAGAATTATACTTTATATTTACTGTGTATTTAATTTAAATAATTGTAATTAAAATAAACGCATTAACTACGTTAATAATATACTGTAACGAAACTAGTTAATTGTTTTAAAATCTATATTCACTAAGATTAGGGTAATTTACATTCATTTATTTATTTAAATATTTATTTCGCAATACACTAACAACAAACGTTTATATTTCTATTTATGTATATCAGTAACTAACAGGACAAGATTTTAATTAAAGCTAAAACTAAGGGAATTTGATCTGCTATTTATATAGATAGGAAAACGGTCCAGAAAAAGAAGGAAGAATCTAGAATAATTAGTCATAATAAATTGCAATGCCAATACTCATTGCTAACTTTGAATTTAATTGACAGATATTAGTTACCTCAATGAATCATTTGTGATTACATTATCTATTTTAATTATAAGGAACCTATTAGATTGTTCCAGAATGTTCCATTGAGAGTTTATTGTTTCTAACTTTTGTTACAATACATAGAAATGAAGTTTAAAGTAGCTAATTAAATAAAAATAAAATATGAAAATAAATATTAAAAAATTTTGTAATGCAACCTGTAATTTAAATGTATTCCAAATGTAAATAAAAATTAGAATTGCCAATCAAATAACCGTAAACGCGAAAAAGCGTACATACGTGATGTATAATATTTTTACACGACTTAAACATTACAAAAATTTACTGAATTCGATCAAAATTAACTCCATTTTCTGAGTTGGGACACAACGAGGGCTATTTCTAATTAACTAGATGAGGGTAGCTACAATATTAAGTAAATAAATGAAATAATTCAGTTTGTAAATTTTAATAGTGTGCAAACTTAAAGAGTTCATAATTTTTATAATAGTATTAAATAGAAATTATAGATAGGTAACCCAACATACCTATGAATATAAATTGTCCATAGAAGTTTCAAATAAATTAATTATTCCTTGGTTTTCAATATTTTATTAACAATTAATAATTACGGTATAAGATAATAACTAAATTAGAAAAATTCTTCTTTTTTTCATTGTAATTATAATTAGGCAGAAATACAAATTGTTAACCAGTGTAATTAAAGGATATTCAAGATAGTAGAGTTAATTTTAATCATGCGAATTAAAAATAACAATTTTATGATAGCTAAGCATTCATTAAAATGAAAAGCCTGCCTTTAGCGGAACAGTAAAATCCATTAGTGACAACAATAGGAAAATTAAATTATCAAATTTGTGCAATAGCGTAAATATAGTAATTAAAGGGTGGTACAACCCGATTTAACTGAATATTTTTGAAATCTTGAAATTTCATATCAAATGCGATTAGAGAACACATTGAGCTTTCAATCATTGCGGTCGCGTTTGTAGTTAACTCTAGTGTTCTTATAGATACTATAGCTTAGCCCTTTCTGCTTGCAGCGGTGGGTCGGTTATAGAATTTCCCTTGCGAATTGAGTCTGTGCTTGACAGTCCTTGCGGGTGTTAGAGAGTAGACACCACTTCCAAAATCTTTTATTGCGCGATGGATCAAGATCGCTGGCAATTGGCACAACCCGAAGTTATTCAATGTTGTGAATGGTTCGGAATCTAACCAAAGCTTCGACGCGTTAGGCGTTGCGTCGCGAAGAAGCTATTAGTTGCGGAAATGAAGTACTCTTTCGAGGAAGAGGCAACGATGACCGCAGTTCGCGAAGAGCGCGAAGCGAACAGGGTAAGCGACGCTGATAGCTTCACAAAAGTGAAGCGGAAGAAGCAGGCGAAGATCATCAAAACGCCTGCTATACTAGTCAAGACCTCCGACACCTTCAAAGTCTTGAAAGAGACAGTGACATCAACGGAAGGCATACCAGCCGTAGGCTAAAGGTGCAAGTGCGCTGATAATTCTCCGGACTAAGGTGTAGTGGTCTGAAGTCGCTGTTATGTTCCAAGTCAGAGGTGTAACAGTCCCCAGGACACGTAACGTTGAATAGTTTTAAAGATCCCCCCCAGCCACTCCAACGACCACTTAGGGATGAAAAACCTCTTCGAAAAGGAGAAATTACTATTTCACACGTTCAACTACCCTCAAAAAAAAGTCGCTGAGAGTGGTTACCTGAGGACTGCCACAGTCGTTCAGCGACGAGGAGATCCAAGCGGACCTCAAGCACTAAAGGGTTCCTACATTATCCGTTCATCGGATATGGGGCACCCCAACGTCTTTTCAATGCCGCTGAACTATGCGGAACTCCAAAAAAGTGAAGAAAGGAGGAAAATATTCCTAGTAAAGACGGCGGTACACCTAGAACTGAGCATAGAGGCGCTACGTAAGATAAGCGGCAGAACGGAATGCTATAGGTGCCAGAGATTTGGATACATGCAGCAAAACTGTCATGCCGAGCCTGAGTGCGTGAAGTGTAGGAACGGGCATCTCTCCGGCGAGTGCAAGAAGCCGAAGGCGACGTGTGTAAACTGCACTGAGGCCCACTTCACCAGTTGCAGAGGGTGCCCACGGTACCATAAGTCAAGAAAAGTTGCGAACAGTACGCGCCACGAAAGCCCCGCCTCCAGGTCAAAAACGAAGTGCAAAAGTGAAACGCAAGGTCCCGGAAGAGGGATGAGTTTCCTTCCTTAATCGTGGCCACACAGGACGGTAGCATCATATTAGAAGCCACACGCGACACAACCTCCTTTGCGAAGGGATTCAGTGAAACCCTAAAGTGTTTACCAGAAATATTTACTATTGTCAGAATCAATCAGTCTCTATTGGGAAGCCGCTTGCCGGCAAAAATTTCAAATTCTGGACCTAAATATTGAGAACAAAGGTGACAAAGGGAAATATATCCTGGTGCACCATAGGTTCATCGTTCAAATGCGATTAAAACCGCACAAAGGATTGAACACTAGCAGAATTCTATCACGGTAAACTTCTTTGGCATAACCTCCAGACCGAAGTCAAGTCGGCTAAATATTATTTTTTAAGCACTACCATTGATGCAAGATGGTGGTATTGTGCGCAATAAATGATTGAAATAACATAAAATTTAATAAAAGTGACATTAATAGAATAAATACAGTTTACTGGAAAATATACTGTGTATATGTATGTCAAATAAAAAATACATAAATTGCACAGCATAACAAATAATATTTTTTTTATTGTTTCGCTTTAACACTTTAATAAGCAGGTATCTCAATTTTCTAAAGCCATAACATAAATTACTTAATTAAAGCTCATATTTTACGAAGAGAAGTAATTTTAAGAAACGACAAGTGAACATCAATCACAATGCTTCCGCATATCCCCACATCGTATTAAAATAGCTTTAAATGAATATTTATGGCTGTTGTGATTGTAATATATATAGCAACTAATATATAGCCAAAAGTGCTTTTAGTTATTTTAAAAATTTTGTAAAAGGTATCATTAATTGTGTTAAATTGCATTTCTAACTTTATTAAACGTTACGGTACTCACTTTTAATGTTTCTTTAAATACTTGAACATCAAAACTTTAATAATAGGCGACTGAATGCGCACTGGCTGGGTATATTCGTTCTTAAGGTTGAGTTTTTTCGCCTAAGGATTGATGAAATTACAAATATATAAAAATTTCAATGCATAATTCAGAAACAAAAACATCAGGAACAAAAAAGGATTAATAAAGCGCGCTACTTCGGCCAATTTTACACCAAATGAATGGATGTAAGAATCAAACAACAAAAGAGTGTTGCGTGTATATCTCCCATAAGGTTTTTTCTTAGAATGAATACGAAAATAACAGGTAAATTGTTTTACTATAACGTGCCACCGATTATTACTTTATAAAAAGAAATATCTCGTAATGACATTATCGTGCTATTACAAAGTCATAAACATTAGAAAGACCATTAAATATAAATTGTGAGAGTATAGCATAGTAAAAGGATGTAAATAGTCGTTAAAATTAATAATTACTGTTAGTGTTTAAATCTTGAATATATTCCAATCCGAGAGATGTCAACACTATCGAATTCATTAATATATGTACGAGTATGTTATAAGACTTACGAAAATTTCGGTAACTGGAAAAATCTAGTTTCAATCCAATAGGAAAAATTGAAAGAATGTTGCTTCCACTTGTTGAAATTAAAAGAAAGGCAAGTGAAAACAATTCCCGTAGGGAGAATTTTCTGCTTAGGTGGCTGTTACGTTCTTAGAGACTGATCAACAAGTAACAAATATGTCGTATAAGAAATCGAGAGAAAGAGAGAAAAAATATATGACGAAGTAATTTAAATAGAAGAACTGAGTCAAGTATGTGAAACAGAGTATGTAGAACCCCACGTTGGGCGCCAAATTTGTTACATGCCTTTTGGCCAGATTGCTTGAATGATATGTGGTAACCAAAAGTAGCGGCATTAAGAAGTGTAAAAGAAATGTTGTCCGACCGGCTTTTTTGTTAGTCGCGTCAAGGTAGTCGTCGTCGCAATCCATATTTGGAAGTACGTAAGAAAGAACAGAGCGCCACGTCGTCTATTTACCTGTAAAATGATGTTAAATAACGTTATCGCTGGTGGACATGGGCTACTTTAGACAGGCTCTATGAGGGGCAGTGGCCTAACCAACTGGCTGAATATATAAGCTGTCTTCTACTCTGGACTAGAATTAATCCGTCTCTAAACACCAGGATACAGCATATCGTCTGGAGGAGTATCCTTAAGGAAAGGAATAACAACAGATCGGGTGCGCATTAGTATCCTGAAGTGCTTGCTAATGAAGAAAAATACGACTAAATTAGAAGGTATCGACAGTAAAATTAATTAACTTGCCCTTTAAAGGCAGAAACACAGAAAATATTTTAAATAGAAAATTTAGAAATGAATAATTTGCATTCATTTACAACAATGAAATATATTGCTATCGCCAAATGTGTGCAACTAGGAGATAAGAAGTTATAGAACTGGTTTTTATTAACACGACCTTCCAAAATTTCTTAAACGACTCATATCGTTTAAATAAAAATATGAACGTAAATGTAAATAATTTATATCCCTTAAATTACGCAATGGCGTACCTCTATTTGTACATTTAATAAAAATAAACGAAATTTTGGTAATAATAGTGTCTAAATATAATAAATAATCTAAATAAATGTAAGACATCAAAAGAAATAAACAAAATATACAGGGCGTTCTCTAGCAACGTAACATGGCGATAAATTCTTCGTTCAAAATATTTTTATCGCATCTGTAATGAAATTATAGCACCATTATTCTATTGTAAATCGTTTCAAAACTTTCTATCATTTATGTATACACGAAGACTGTTCAATAATGGCTGATCATAGTTTTTTACTGTCGCAATTTTTGTGGTGAAGTTCTGTTCTTATATTACAAAGTTGGCGTAACGTCTTGTCTAGTACGTAATAACGATTAGGTTTACTTCAGTTCCGATTGCAACTGATCCCAAGCGATCGAATTGAGACATGCTCAATTTCTCCTACAGAATAATGGAGTTGACACGCGAAAAGCACTTTTGCCTGTATCCGAGGAAATCATATTCTCAACACGAGGAGGATTGCGGGGAATCTATTCGTCCATGTGGTATAAAATTCTCAAAAATGAAATACAATCATGATCAAAAATAACCAGTCCTGGAGCTTCAATCACGCTTTAATGGAAACAAACATCAACACTACTGCTATGATTGTGCGAGAAGATTGACAAATCACGTTAAGACAACTGTTAGAAATCCTGAATATTTTATTTGGCTCCTGCCATACTTTGATAACGGAAAAACTGCACATTAGGGGCGTTTGTTCACGAAGGATTCCGAGCAACGCGATGCCCGTGTGTAAGTTTGTGTGGAGTTCAAAACAGTGTACAAAAACACAGTGAAAATTTTTTTCGAGGATAATAACTGGTGATAAAACATTGCCTCGCCATTTTGACCATTAGAGTAAGCAATAAAGCTTGGTGTGGAAAATTCTATCATTGCCAACACCAAAAAAAGGCAAAATGGTGTCATCTGCTGGTAAAGGCATGGTCATCTCATTCTTTGGTGTCTAAGATATAGTTTATCAACATTCTGTACCACCACACACAACTGTAAAAGGATAGTATTACAAAAGCGTATTAAAAATATTGAAGGACAAATGTCAGATGAAAACAACCACATTGGAAATATAGTCATGGAATATCTTACCGTCCATCCTACAACCTACTTGTTACTTTTTCCTTGCACCGAAGTGAAAAAGAGCCTTCGTGGAAGGCGTTTTCAACTTTCAGAACAAGTGATAAAGGCTGTAAAGACGAATATGAAGAATCTGTCAAGGAATGGCTTCTAGCGCGTCTTTGAAGGATAACAGAAGCACTAGGATAAAAAGAATATCAGCAGTTGGAGAATGGTTAAAGATATGTTCATTTATTATTGAACAACCCTGGTAATAATAACATTCAACTGAGGATTCAATTTATAACTAAATCGTTTACTATAATTATCAGTTTATATATGAAAATTCCCTAAACGGACGGTGACAATTCTGGAACATTGTTTAACGAGCAATTTTGATCAGACTGCTAACTTTTTTATCTAACCAGGTAGAGATTTAACTCTAAATGTTTGCATGTAAAAATTTGATTAATCGCTAATTAGCACGTTAACATTAATTTCCCTTCGTTTTACCGATTGTAGAGAAATATTCGTATAGCTCATATAGCTTAAAATTGACCGTCTAAATTTGAATGTATTGTATCAGTGATCTCCAGAAATCCAAATTTTACATTTTAATGTACTTTTAATCTTTTGCATTTAGAAAAATAACACAAAGTGTAAATATCCATATGCGTTAACTGCGTAGATAATTTGTTACTTTACTTTAATGATGATTAGTTTCATTTCAAACTAAGCTAATGTAAATAAAATTTGATTTGAATTTGCATTGAGCCTCCTCTTTGTTCTTTCGTACAAGCTTTTGATGTGACAACTTAGGCCGCTTCTACTGCAGTATCTCTTTATTGAAAACAGGTATTGTGTAGTTTCACGTGTTTGAAAGTGCTAATCTGTTTATGAAAATTGACGACAACAACGACCATTGGATTTGTGCAAGTCAATCTATCCCCAGAGAGTTCTACGTGCAGCCACATCGGCACAGGCCTAAAGCGATGTGAGAAGGATAGCGGCAAAAATTCGTGAATACTCATCATCGGAAAAAGTGGGCATGCAAGTCTCAATCGAGATCGACACCGCTGTAGCAAAAGGTAAAAAACGCAAGTTTTCCTATCAGGCCACATCAGGTTCTCTTGCGAAAGTCACGTCCAATAACAGATTCTAGCTATTAGCCTGTGAAGAGAATACCGCGATGACAAAGATCAGAAGAGACGAACTACCACCTATAGTGCGTCGCAAGAACGATCTCTGAGTTGAGGTAGCAGAAGACTTGCGTAAGTTCAACCGGCATAGCCAAAAAGGCAAGAACGTAGTACTTGGCATTAAGAGTTACCCAGCCACTGAAGCTGGCCACGATGACGTCTCGAAATACCTACAAGAAAACCTGCTGTTATTTGACAAGGAAAGACCGCTGAAAGTTGTTATCCACGGCATCCTGGACGAGATCACCGATAACGAAATCAAAGAAGACCTCTCCGGATAAGGGCTTCCTGTACTATCCGTCAAGAGAATAACAAGTGAGCAAATACAGTGGCAGTATCGCTAAACTATATCGAGCTAACAAATATTTAACATAAAGACAATTTTATCATTATGCGTGACGGTTGAAGCGTTATGAATGACAAAAACGCAATACAGTGGCACATTCAAAGAAAGTGTGGATGCCAGAATATCACGGGTGGGTGCGCAAAGCCAAGGGAAGAATCAGCTAGGTGCGCGAACTGAGAAGTTAGTCACACGAACGGGTGTCTGAATCGCCCAACCTCTTTTAAATAGAATCATCAACGCCTACTATGGAAGCTTCGATCTTGGTACCCCAAGTCGGTCAAAAACAATAAAGACCGCAAATAACTAAAACATCTATGCAGAAGATATTGCAAAGATAATACAAGCATTCCCGGGAATAATACTGACATTCCAAAACTAAAACCAAAAAACCCAACTCCGTTCATAACAGAAAGGCGCTAGTCAACGTAAAACTACTCTCATGTCACACTGTGACGGGGGTATGAAAAAGTCATTCAAGAATGCGAAATGCGAATTGGATTTTTCCTAGCGTCTGGAGTCCAAAAACTGGTACTTTGTTCCTAATTTGGATCAACAGAATTCAATCTATATATATATATATATATTAATTAACGTACGATTCTTATAAATATTATTTATTTATAGTTTTACCACAAATTAAAATGTGGAATTTGTTTCTTTAATAA
>JAHWXV010851172.1:0-13773 GCA_024586415.1 Phrixothrix hirtus
GGTTTTGAATCATCAAATACTGTTTAAGGTACTTCATTAGCTGACATGTATACATTCTGGAGTACGTGCTACTATCGGTAGAGCTGTCTTCAGAATTATTCCCTTTGAAGGTTTCGAATTGCTGTATAAGTGAAACAGTTGTTACTGATAGACAAGAGATTTAATCTTAATATTCTTGCTAGGGAACATATGTGCATGAAGGGAAAACAGACGCACGGTATCATTTCAAAATTTCGCAAAAGAGATGGTCGAGTACGTGTAAATTTATTGCGAAAATTTGTTTTCCATGTTAAACTTTCAAATAAGGCGTCATTATTTAAATGCAATGAATGTAGTTGCTATTTACAAAAATGTACGCTGCACTAGTTATTTCCTGTGTATAAACTCCTTTTTCTATTAAAGGGGAGAATTTCAAACGTATTTGATATTTATGTAGTAGTGTAATGTTCCAGATTATAGATAAGGGTACGTTAAAGTCGGTGTCGAGTTATTTATAGTCGGGACATAAAGAAAATTATTGATCACTGGTAATGGAAGAATCTAAGTCTTCCACACGATAGTTACTTTGGTATTGGTAAATTATGCTACACAAAAATATTTGTTCAGTGCATTCATTATCAAATTTTATAGCAATAAAGTCGAATCACAAAGTAGGGTTTATCGATCTAGGGACTTACCACGTTTAATTTTAGTTCGCAGCGAAATTTTATTTAAGCAATTTGTATTTTATCCTTTCGTAAAGGTTTCTCTACTTAAAATTAACATTATTTAATTTAAGAAACAATGACTAGAATTGCGCCTCCATTCATAGGACAAGTTCGTTGATTTATGTTTCTTTTAAATTAAAAACAATCCAATTTCAAGGAATGAACTTTGAAAGTAAAATTTTTAAACATAAATTTAATGCGCCTAGAAAATTGTGTAAGTCGTATGGGGTCGGGCACGAATTAACGAAGTGTAAAAAGTGACGATATCACGTCAAGCATATGAGTCAATAGTAACAGAGTTAATGTTTTTTTGCTAGCTCAGCCGTGGAAGTACAATAAAAAAATTAATTGGCATGGCGCAGTAGAATTGTACAATATTTTGACGATTTTGAAATTGAGCATTAGGAGATACCTCGCATATAATTATAACAGGGTCTCAAGTTTTTGAAATAACTATTTAGGGAGGATCTCTTGTGAATATTATATAAACAGCACGATATTGATTTTCAGTTTTAGAAGGGTATTTTGCGCCAAAAATATAACTCGTTTACAGTAACCGTGTGAAATACTGTTCCCAATATTCAATTCGCAAAATTTACGTATCCTATGCGGAACTAAATAACTTCAATGACTGAACATTTTATACGTATGTACAGTGCATAATTATACAAATTCTTTTTGGAAACTATTATTTTTCAGTTTTTAAATATCATCGTTCAATGCTATACTAGAGTAGATTCATATTAAACAGAAATTTTACTGTAAGTACATTAAATTTGACAAAAATGCAGAAAATTTAATTACAATTAAATCTAATTGTGTGGCACACAATTAAACTAAGCACCTGTGCCTAATTTAGTTCAGATATATTCAGTAGTTAGATACGACAACTAGACAAATGGACACCCTGGCACTTAATGAAAACATTTACTCATGCGAAAAGTAAAGTTGTTAATGACGTCACGCCCATGCTATTTAAATCTAACTTCGCCGTTACGTCATTAATATCTGTGCATTAAACGTATGCAGAGTACTGTCTGTCAAGCTTTTAATGTTTGATAATGGTGACGTCACAAACGTGCGTGATTTTCATATCAATGCCAATAGCTAAAAGTAAAGATTGATTATTTTGGAAGATTATTCTAAGAAGTTAAATTGTAATTTCTTGTTCGGTGTTGCACGTCATCCTCCATCCTCACGGAAGACGAATTTTCTTTGCTAATAGGTTTTAGTCAAGCATGACTGGCTTTTAATTTAATATCTATGTAGTTTTCAAGTCAATTTATGTGATTTATAGTTTCATGACATGAATTCCACGAAATTTGTTCGTTATTGATTATACCATTATTAGTGCTCAATTCTTGAATGAGTTATGAGATTCCAAATGGTTATTAAGTTATCTCGCAATTAATTCTCCATTTCTTGTGCTTCATTACATCAAGATTGTTCATTTGAGACAGTTCGTATCATCATCCTTGACGTACATAAATATTCACTACGTGTTAACCTACGCTGTGACGAATAACCAGCTTTATTTACAAGCAATTCATTGTAACTTAATGAGAATTCTGCTTCGACAGTTTTGTGTTGGAAAACTGAAGCTTGGCTGGAATATGTTGAATAATTCTTCATTGAGATACCTCTCCAAATTCTCTTTTCTTCCTACCTTATCATTTGAGTGTTTTCAACGGCGTCTTGCATTTTAGGCAATGCCAAAGCACAAGTTGTGTTGTAACTTCAATAAGCGAACCAAAAACTGAAGTATTTTAAAAGACCTACCAAAAGGATGTGTTATGATCTGAATTGATTCAGGCGCCAATCGTCCGGAATTTCTCATAGGACCCATTTTTGGCCGCCCAAATTGTTTTAGGCGAAAAATTCTATATTTTGTTTTGATGGTTTCTTTTGTCATAAGTTTCACTAGTCGGTGTAATTGGTTAATCCGGGCTTAAATTTATCTGCGTAAAGTGCAGTCCCACTAGATCCGAATTGTAACTTCGTATAGTTATAAAATTTGATGTGCATCATATTTATAGTTTTTAATTTAAAATTTGAAATTATTAAGGTTGTTTATTACAAAGAGATACGAAGTAAGCAACAATGCTATACTTATGAGCTTCACATGTGAATATATTTTCAGTTTGATAGAAACTTTTGGCAAATATTAAATAATTAATTAAAGGGGTCAGATATGTACTGTATAATCTAAAAGAATTGTAAAAATAGACTTTTTTGTATATGCTAATTTAGCTATTTGACGTTCTGTTTTATTATTCATTAATGGATAATTTCATGTTTATCTTACTAAATATTAAAATATTTTTTAAAACGCTATTTCCGGAAACTTTGTTGCATAATAAATGTTGCAGGAATTAAAAATCGACGTTATCATTATCTTTTAAAACAGGATACAATTAGGGGGCTCCGATATAATAAATTTTTATTATTAAAAGTATTAAGGAGGGGCGATGCCTCTATCGCCCCCCCCCACGCCCAATTTGATTATTTCTTTTCAATTAAATCGAATGCTACCGCGAAATAAGACATTCCTTTCAATACCTATATTCGTTTTTATAAATAATAAAGAACGATTGTTAACTACACTAATCAAACTTAACCTTGATTAATGTTTCTGTATACTAGCTTTCTGTTAGTTAACGCCGAATTATTTATGATAATAATAACATCACGCGATTGTATTTATTATCAGTGCCATAAACAATTGTAAAACTGGTGTTAGTTAAAAGATAAATTCTCTCGGTAGGGGTTCAATTTAAACCAATTGTCTCAGATGTGTATTCTATACACATGGAGACAGAAGGTGGGTCATTGTTTGACAGACATTATTGATTGTTATAGTTTGCAATTTTTAAAGGAATTTTTGAAAAAGTTGGAATGGTCGTTAATGTAAATCTTTTTATTTTCCATTTAAAATTTGAAATAAGAATACACAAGAATCTAGAAGGCGATGCCAACAGAGACTTCAAAAATGTACGTTTATAAAATATCGAAAAAACAATACATGCAAAACACATAAGCTAGATTTCAGCCAAAGACGTGCTCTATTTAAATAAGTTACAAACAATATCTAAACACATACTCATGCTTCATAATTAATCTTAATTCTTTTCGAATAAATTACTAATTGTATGTATTTGCTACACCATTTACATAAATGAATAAATTAATAATATGAATCAGCAAAATAAATTTAATTTCTGCAAATCTTTAAGACATAACTATTGATTTTTTGCTTAGGTCTAACAGAATGATATAACAAAATTATTTAAATATATATAAAATTAAATACGCCGATAGTCTCTTACCTGGGAATCACGAGAATAATAAATAACAATTCAAAATTTTTCAATATAAACCAAAAACGAGAAGTATCAAAAATCACTTCTGACGTTACCTATCACAAGTGTTGTAATGCACGCAAACACCTTATTGGATATCGCAAGTCATATGACTAACAATATTTTAAGGTAGTCCTGTAATTCATTGGCGTCCCCTACAAAATATATTAAAATATTATGTACGGATTGACTCTAACTGTTTCTAATAATAAGCCTTTCAAATTGCTGAATGAATCTAAATAATTTTACTTTTGAAACTAATATACAAAATACAGCATAATTAAATATTTAACGTTGAAAAAATAAGAAAGAGACACCTTTGGATTTGTAAGTACAGCGCCCTCATATCTTGTTTGTAAACTAATTTAAAGATCTTGCGGAAAGAGGATATATTTTTGAAAGTATACGGATAGCGCCATCTTCACAGAAACGACAGTCTACATAAATAGCGTTCTACAAATTTTAATAATAAATTTAATTGTTCCTTCTATCTTATTTTTAAAATTTTATATATGTTCATCTAGTCGATAAACAGCAAATAATTATAAAAAATGTGAAAGTTTTATATTTTATTAATATGCATAAAACTTTGCTTCGACTATAGGCAACACACAATACTCGCGTTTACATCCGAATTATGTAGTCTGATGCTATTCTACTAAATTAAAATAAATTATGACTAGCACAATACGTAAAACAACTAATTTAGTTAAAACATGCAGATTTTTACTGTGTTTTAATAAAATTTGATTTACATAGTATATAGTTGGCTTCTTTAAAGTAGCAAAAAGAGCAGTAATAAATTATATATGTTTAAAATGTTTTCAATGCATTCATTAATTTGCAGTTTATTTGGATAAATACAAATATGCATTTGATAATATTTACAACATTTTACATTAAAAATACTTTAAATAGACTGGGAGAAGGCTGAAATTGATTCTCTATGCAAAAACATCTTAGCTTAAAAGAACTAAAATGAACACTTTAGAGAAGTTGAAGTAACATCTGATGTCGCTACTTATTAACGTTGCGGAAAGAAGGACCTACAAATGTTACTATCGTTAAATAAATTGACAGATGGAACGTTTTGGAATGTGATAAAAGGAAAGTAGCTTATAGCTACATACAATTTGAAATAAGCTTAGGGTTAAACCACTACAATTTAGTGTATCAGTACTTGAGTAAAGAGATGGCGCTCTTAGTTATTAATATATTAGATATTCTATGCAACTTATTTTATGTAGAATTACAATTTAAATAAAGTAACAAGGATTAACCTGTTTTTGATAAGAATGCAAACGGAGATATTTTTACAACTTTAAATTTTATAATAAAGTTTTCCCATCAAAATTATTATTTATAAACCAAGGTTAATCACGTCCTTATTTAGTACGAGAGTCATTCGGAAAGTAAAGAACGTTTTTTCCACAGAAATTATTATTGGATATAATGAATCAAACCTTTATTTTACATGATACCTAAGCTACTTTTCTAAGCACTTATCGTACCGTTTTACCAGCTTTTCTATGCCATCTGCATATTTAATTGTCGCCAAGTTGTCGAATCACTAATTAACGGCTTCTTTAAGTTCATCGTCACTTGCGTAGCGGTTTCCACCCAAGAAACACGAGAAAGATTATGGCCACGGTATTTCGGGATCGTAAAGGTGTCCTCCTCATCAACTACATGCCTAGAGGTGAGACCATAAATGCAGCGGCCCACTGCCAGATGCTTAACCGACTTCGCCGCGCCATTCAAAACTAACGGCGCGGAATAGTAACCTTGGGAATTATTCTCCTTCGCGATAATACACGTCTGCATGCAGCTGCATTGACACAGGACTTGCTTCAGCGGTTTGAGTGATTATCATTTATTCCCCAAATTGAAAAACTTCTTGGATGGAAACCGCTACGAACGTGATGATGAACTTAAATAAACCGTTAATCAACGGTTCAACAACTTGGCTGTAATTTAGTATGCAGACGGTATAAAAAATCTGGTGAAACGGTACGACAAGTGCTTAAATTTGAAGGGCGACTAGGTAGAAAAGTAATAGGTATCAAGTTGTATGTAAAATAAAGGTTTGTTTCATTATATCCAACAATAGTTTCTGTAGAAAAAAACGTGTTTTACTCTCTGAATAACTCTCGTATATTTAGGGCTGACCTTTTTACTTCTTTTAAATTTATTCTGTTGTTATTTTCTATGGTAACCGTTGTTAGTACAATATAAAATTTAAAAGGGGGTGAAAGGACCGGCCTTAAGGTCCAGGTGCATAAAATAAAGTTAATTATCGCAACGTCGTTAAATACATAGTTGAATTCGTTGTTAAGGTTAGTAATTGGTTAAATTAATAAAACTAGTCAGTCACAGAAATTAACAACGAATTCAACTATTTAAGGACGTTGCTTTATACCACTGGACCTTAGAGTATTAGGCTCCGTTATATAAAGCATCTATAACAATATCATTAATAGTTACATTCATTGTTAAACTCTGTGATTGGATAATTTTTTTAATTTAAATCAATGAATTCAATTATTTAATGGCGTTGTTCTTAACTATTCGTTATACAATTGAACCTCAACATAGCCTTTATACAGGGTATCCGAGATTACTTTAATAGTAGATGCATCTTAATATGCGCGACAAAAAACTATCATATATGCATAGTTTTCCAAATATTTGAAATTACAGTTTTCAACCTATTCCTACTTTTTATCTTAATCTACTGTGTTCAGTAACAAAGGACTGACCGACTATACATCTTTAATCACTGTTTGATCGAAGCCGAACGATTAAAACTTAAATTTAAAGTTGTTTACTGTATGAATACAAACTCTGTACCAAAGCAGCTGAGGCCATGCAAAAGATATATACTGCATTCGGAGATTATGCTGTCATTGATCAAATAGGACCAAAGTGCTTCAAGAAATTTTCTTTGGGAGATTTCAGCTTTATCGATCAAGAATGCTCTGGGTAATCGAAGATCATTAACAACAAGGATATTAAAGACATTGTGGATGCAAATTTTAATACAACATGCTTAGAGCTTTTATAAACGTTCATAGTGAACGATGAAACAATTTCTTTGCACCTTCACTAGCTGGAAAAGACGTGGAAATTAAGCAAATGGGTCCTACTTGAATTATAAGCCATCTTTCATGCAATGAAAACAAACATTTTTTGATCACTTGTTAACACTTTCATTGCTGAAGTTTTATGACAAATTACTCACTTTGCTAACATGGTTTTTGTTGAAATTAATATGAAATTTTTTAAAATTTGCTTAAAAACAACATATTTTTTATGAAAACATAATAATAATAGAGGGAGGACGCATGACGTGTTTAGACGTTATGCGCACTGTGCCATCGAATTCTTACTGGTACTGATGACATTTTTAGACATCATCAATATAATAATCAAAATTTTGTTAGTAATAAAATGAATGTTATGTACAACTGTCTGTGGTATTTCTAAAGACGAATAGTGTTGAATTTCACTGTCAGAAATATCTTCACCGAGGTTTTCATTATCTGCAACATCCGTGTCACTTTTAAAATCAAAATTATCATAATCCGAATTGAGCATAAAAGTAGGATCTGCAGTATTATTGTCAGTTATACAGTAATTTTTGTAACTACAAGCCAGTTTCAAAAAGGCTTTAGCGTCTTTGCGCAGTGTTTTTGGTTTAGACACTACAGTGCTGAATAAATATTAATGGTTAGAAATTAAGTAATGCGAGGTGTATACACATTATGCGCTCTACCGAAAAGTATACGATAACGTGTAAACACATCACCAGTAATAAAAGTGTTAATTTGTGATGAGAAGTGGGTACTGAACTCTAATTCTAAGCGTAATCGACATTTGGCACTCACAAAGATTTTATTGTGTATTTGTTGGACAGCAACTGGAATTGTCCATCATGATTTTTTGGATATACGTCAAATCATCACTTCGGGGGTATATTGGGAACAGTTTCAGCGAGTATAAACAGCACTAAGTCAAAACAGCCCTTTTTGATCAATAGAAAAAACGTTCTACTCTTATAAGATAAAGTTAGGCCCCATATCATAAGAGTGACTCGTGTAAAAAATTCTGAATCTGGCTCGAAAATGTTACCAAAGAAATTAAAGAAGAGGTAGATATTGTTCACGCCGAATCTGCGCCATCATTTAAGGCAATTTGTTTTTGGGCGAATGAATTTAAACGTGACTCTATGAGTACCGCCGAATTTTTGCGTCAATTTATTACCGTTGACGAAACGTGGGTACACCACTATACCCCCGAAACAAAAATTCACTCCAATCAATGGCAGAAGCCGGTTGCAGTGCACCGAAGAAAGCAAAAGTGGTTTCATCAGCTAACCGTATTTTGGGATGCTCGTGGTGTTACCTTTATAGATTCTATGCAAAAGGGCAAAACAACCACAGGCGAATGCACCGGCTCATTAATCGAACATTGTTACAGCGAAATTAGTTGAATTACGATTCGAAATACTTCGTCATGCACCTTACAGTCCAGATTTAGCTCCATTTGGCCTTTTTCTTGTTTTTAAACTTGAAAAAATGGCTAGGTGGAAAGAGATTTACATCTAATGAGGAAGTGATTGTAGAAACAAATGATTATTTTGAGGCATTTGATTTGTCCTATTCTGGTGAAGGCATTAAACAACTTGAAAATCGTTAGAGCAAATGCATCGAGTTAAAAGGGGGATATGTCGGAAAATAAATGTAAAAAACTTGAATAAAGTACCTTCTTTTGTACTACTTACCTTAGGTTTCAGATCACCCTCGTATAGTTTATAAAAAAATTTATTCCAATTTAAATTTACAATTTTCTTCATTTTCTATGGAAATTTGTTATTAGACGCTGGAAGTTTGGTTTAGAGTTTGCTATTATTACTTGAAATTAAGATACTTATTCTAAAAGCATTTTTTGAAGAAAATTATGTACTTCCATATTACAGAATTGTTGTATAAATACAGATGTGCTTTACGGCTTAAATATGATTGACAGGAAATAATTTAAAGAACTGGATTGTTGGTTAATAAACGTTTTTTATACTGATAATGTTTTAACAGTTGCCTTTGTTTTGCTGTCAAGGTACGTAATTACAATATTTCAATGTGCTTTTGTATGTTCATGAATTGCAAGCGTAATTAGTTGATTTATCCGATAATTCGTTGACGTAGTTTAATAATTTTTCAATTGCCCAATATTAAACATTTATTCTGTGGTGTACATCTATACATAATATTGTCACATGTCAAAATGGCGTTACGACACGAACATTGTACGAGCGTGTGTATCGATACCGTGCCAAGCTAATAATAGTGAATTTGGGATGGGTTGATAATAATATAGCGTTCGTATTGAGTAAGATAACATCGAAAATTGAAGGCGCCAGCCATTCCAGACATAGGAATGCGTTGACGCATCTTGGATGATAAATTGTCTTACCTGAAGCGAAACGGTAGTCTACACGGAGCGGCACTGCTAAACAACCTAACATAAGTGCCGTAATTGACATAATTTTGTAAATTGCTAGACTTCTGGATACGAATAATGCGGTATTGCCATTATCATAGCACTTAATAATCATTAATGTCGTAGGAATGGACTTAAAGAAAGATTTTGAATTGACGATGTAATACTTTTTGAATCGGCCCGGTATACATGAATAACTATGCATTTGCTAGGCTTTAAAGATTCATATAAACTTAAGTGAGTTAAATGAACTTGTAGCTGAATTACCTTAGTTCAATAGTTAAAAGCGAGGAATTCTCATTGTTTCTCCCTCGTTTATCAAGTCAAGTATGACTGTTAACGTAATTAGTAACAGTAAATTCAATAAACCAAATCGCGAAGTTAGAAGTTTATGAAAAGCAAATAAATAGAATGTATAAAAACAAAACACACATAACACAAGTAATCCTAAAACTAACTTGGGCGTATAATGACAAGATATTTGAAACGTAGCTACTCAAATGTGCGGAAAACATCTCACACGGAGGACATTTAAAACCGAAATAAATATACCCCGCGTTTGAGCTTAACACGTTGGTTATTGATGTTATGGATAGTAATTTGATTAAACCTAGGTAAGAAATTAATCCTAAAAATTATACGTTGAACAGTTAATAATTCAGGTTAAATTCACAATTACACAAGGTGATGCTCGAAATGGTTTATTTGGAAGGTAATTATTAATTAAACGACGTTAATATGAAATCGGTTAGCACAATGGTATTTATAGAACGGCAGACTGGATTTTCGGTTCGATTAATTCAGGTAGAACACGACGATCTCTGCCAAAGAACTTGGAAGTAGACAAGAATGGCTAGATCGGTACCAAATAAAATATGTACTTTACTGCAAGAAGCGAAGGTCCTCTTAATGCACCCGACGGGCTTGGTTGGCTGAACCTAATATACGATTGCTATTTTCCCAATGATCCACCAAGTCCGGCGTATTTATGAAGGTATGATTTCTTTGAAACTATTACATTGGAGGTTACGTACTAAGATACGGGAATTAATTTAACCACTGCTTTTATTGGTTTTTAACGCCAAGCATGAATTTTCATCCATCTGTACCAAAAGATGATTTCATTACGAGCCTCTCTGTTATTAAGTATTCATTTCCCCTGTCTTGGGAAAGTATATGACGTAAAGATGTTCATCTGGGACTTTTAATTTGTCCAATTTACTTTAACAAAATCGCGTTTCAGAAGCTATCCTTCAAATTCAAAATAGAAACATGCGCTCATCAAGTTTATCACTTGCCGGGGTTTACATTTAAAATAATGCAACTTAGAATCAATTTGAATTTATATTTTCACCAGCATATTTTGATTTATTAAAAGATGAATTTCCTTAGTTCAAAATTCTACTGATTT
The DNA here is from genome assembly GCA_024586415.1 of Phrixothrix hirtus. Classification (NCBI taxonomy): domain Eukaryota; kingdom Metazoa; phylum Arthropoda; class Insecta; order Coleoptera; family Phengodidae; genus Phrixothrix; species Phrixothrix hirtus. Next base: position 10,977 of record JAHWXV010851172.1, read on the forward strand.
TTAAATATACCTTTAATAAAATTATGGTTTATAAACATTCAAGAAGATAGAGGAAACTTCTAAAATAGGCGCGCATTTTAAAAATTCGTCACTGGGGAAAGGCACAAAAATGCGTGTGTATTATCTCGCACAAAATAATCTACATGTAGTAGGTACTCGGTAAGCCTTGTCAATTCAAAAACTATCAGGTTTCGTTCTTATTAGAAATCTTCAGTATAGAATATCTATGACAGTTCTAAAATTGACTAATCTACGACCTTATAATCATGAAGTACAGGATAAAAACTTACAAAATATTCGTATAGTGACATCTAGTCGACTAAAATTAGGTCATTTTGTGTGAGCGAATACACATTTTTGTATCTTTTATCCAGTGGGCGAATTTTTAAAATTCGCGTCTTTATTTGAAGTTTTCTCTATCTTCTTGAATGTTTATATTATACTAAATTCTAATTTTATTTGACTAGATCTCGCTATACGAATATTTTGAAATTATGGTTATAAAACGGAGCTTCCTTAAAAGATTTCATTAAATAAAAACAGGATTTTTATAGCTTGCTGTATAATAATCAGAATGGGACGGAAATGGGTTAATTACAATAAGACGTAAAATTAATACTTTTGCAGATTTGTTTTAAGGAAACTCAAATAAACGAAAATAGTTAGAAATAATTATTTGACTTTTAAGCAGACAATTTAAATTATTAAGAGTGTGCATTGAAGTATTTCATCTCAAATGGGTAACCGCGGGTAGTGTTGATTTAATTTTCACAAGATCGTTGACACTATAATTGCACGGAGGCTTCCTACATCCTAAACTATGTTACAGCTTAAATCTTCTCCTGTGAGTGTGTCCAGATTATTAGTTGTAAAATTAATTATAGCTGGACGTTTTAAACTATATAAAGTTTGCTTTCGACGCCTTTATTAATAAAAATAGAAACACACATTGTTATATAAGTTATTAAAACGTACCTAAAATATTAACCAACGTCTTAAGCATTGTTTATAAGTATTTAATAATTAAACCGCTCTACTCTTTTGTTTTCTCCTTAGATTGGGTATGTAAACTTGGCTGGCGCAGGTAATAGCTGCATTCATGGGTATTACAGGTACTTTGTTATTATTGGCTACACATGATTGAAAAATTAATCGATTAATTTATCACTACTATTCATCAAAATTTTTAATTACATAGAGTGAACTCAGCATAATTCGTGGTATTCGATTCGCATCTTTTATACAACTGTCTTTATACATTCTAATAAACCATTAAACTACACTAATCTAATATTAAACATTTTTAAATGCAATTAAATATTGCAGTCAAAATAAATACAGGGTGTCCAGATATAAGATTCATTACTTTAATAGCGACAAAAAATTGCACATTTTTCGAAATATTTGCAATTAAAGTTTTCAGCCTTTTAGCTTGATCTACTGTGTTAACCAAGAAATGGCTGGTCGACTGTACAACTTTAGCCACCGTTCCATTAATGACAGTTCTCAGCCGTTTGTTATAAATGCACCCTATTTATGGTTTAACATAGAAAACTTTATTTTTCTCTTTAAAATTTATAGTGGTGTGTTAATTGTGTAAGTTTATAATTTCTTTAAAATAAAAACAAGGTTTTCACTTAATAGATACCATTTTTAGTATGTATACATTTGTATTATTAAATATGGAAATATAGTCGTAATCGCCAAAGAAAAAGGCATGCATAAATGAGATTCATATGAAGTAAGGTTTTAGATATGAATCAAATCAGGTAATAGTTTCAAAAATTTGTAATATAACATTTCTGAGTAAAATACTGATTAAGGAAATGTTTAAGTGCTGTTTATTAATACAATTGCTGTGTAATATTTATTTAATAATTTTAGGCATGTTAAAGAAATTGTTTTTTGTATGTTTATATTGAAATTACGAATACAATAAATTACAACTGAAATAGATAGGTTATCTACTGCTTATTACTATGTTAATCAAGTACGAGAAGCATTTTGACAAATTCTGCATACGAATCAATTTCATGTATGTTTACCTCTTTCTATCACATATAAATACAACAAACGCATGTCGAATAAAATTTGACATTGAATGACATCAACCTATAATTTCATCTCTGTCTGTTTTATATTTCTAATGTTCGTTATCAAAGCACGGCTGTCTTTACTAAATTTAGCTAACTTATGACGAGCCTTTTTCTTTGGTGATTATGACTATATTTAAATAACTTTCACATTTACAAAGCCGCTTTAACACGAAGTTAAGTTGTTTTTGATAAATATTTTCATATTATTAATTTTGCTATCACTTGTGCCTAATTGAAATTCAGTGAAAATAGTCATAAATCAATGGAAAATAAATTTTATTATATTTGACGTAATTTTTATGCAGTAAAAAATGCCATAATTACAAATTAATGCAGATCAAACATATTTATTAAATAAACTTATTTGATAAATATCATTAATAGGCAATAGAATTATATCGTGCTATCGAAAAAAAGTGGATCCAGGGCGGCAAAAATTAAAAATATCTAAGGAATTCATTGCTGATGTGTTTCTCCTAACCAAAAAAACAAGATATCAACCATAGGCGTGTATCTATATTTTATATCTGTTTAATATTTTAATTATTTTTAATTAAAGATTTAAAATTGTTTTAACTTACATCAAATGAAAAATGTCCTCATTCATTTTTAACAATCAATAAGCAAATTGAAATTCCAATACATCATTTTAATTATCAATTATAAATGTCATTTATATGTGACGCCTATAGTAAAATAAT
>JAHWXV010851256.1:0-13563 GCA_024586415.1 Phrixothrix hirtus
AGGCCCTCACGGCTAGAGCTAACTGCAGCAAATATAAATAATTTTATTCCTGAGACACCAATAGTTAATAAGACGAAACGCCGTAGGTCAAAATGACAACGAAAGCAGCTAGAAACGTCACACAATTATCGTTCTCAAAATAAAAATAAATTAATATTTTAATGATTGGTGTGCATTATTTACATACCTAATTACTTTTTATTTAAATCTACAAATTATTTTTGCTTTAAATGAGCTCAAAATTTAATTATAAAACTCCTAATACATGTGTAAAGGAATTTATAAATGCATGAATTATTTATGCTTTTAAAATAATTTTAGAGTTTGCAATTTAGGTGTATAGGAATGTCACTAACGTCAATAAATTCAACTTAAATTTAAAATGTGTAAGAGAAAGTCGTGTGTTGTCTCACACCAGATTTTTATATTTAAATTGAGTTAGTTATAATTTAATGCCGGTAATTACCATACAATTAATCTGTATCAAGATAGCCTTCCTTAGTAATTGATTTATGCTTTACGATAGACAATACATTCTAAATTTAAAAAAAATTGTTCTTATTGACAATGACTTGTAATGCAAATTTGGAAATGTTGCTTGCATTTATAAGAAGTATTTAAAGTATCATTGATGCATAAGAGTTTGCGAAATTTCGAATATTCCAGAAAATATTTTGCTACGTTTAATTTTAAATTGTTTATCTAGTTTTTGTTCAACTTTAAAGAAACTTTATCTGATACTCTCAGTTGTTCATTCAAATTTATTTAAATATGATTTACTGTGATTTATTTAGACATTAATTGTTACACCTCCTTAAATTGCAATATATTTATTATTTTGTACTTCTTATATAAGATCCGTTTAAGTAATTTTTAATGTTTATAGTAATTCACTATAATTTACATTTGAAGTTCTTGCAGGAGTTAATTACAAAATCTGTAATATAAATGTACAAATTCACCGTTCATTAAATTATAATCATTGACACCTTATGTGAAGGTTTTCTTTCAATTACACTATATTTCTTCAGCATCAATATTTTTCTTACAGATTTTAGGTAAGTCGATTAAGTTTCCAAAACTTACGAATCTTATAACCTTAACTATTTGTGTAAAGCCTTAGCCACCCCAAAAAAGGTTATTTATTGTTTCATCTAGACGAATTGAATCCTTTCTGGTCTGTGAGTGTTTGTGTTCCCCGTACAAGTGTTAGCCGGAAAGGAAATTTTGTGAATATGGTGCATACATAGTGGAGCTATTGCCCTTTCTACGCTAGCAGAAGGGATTAGGTTACGAAACTTGTGTAAGGAATAACAGACGTCAAAGATGATCACTGTGTTGGAAGATCCATTCGTGTGTTCGCTTCTGATGTTTAGGATATGATTTTGGACGATGCAAAAATTGATCTCAAACGTATCGATAAAGATTTAAATAGTTCGATGGTCTACCTAATGAGTCGCATTTAAAGTGACAAATTGTAAATCATTTTTCCCCGTTTTGGAAGAAACTATTCAAATCATTTAGATGGACTGTAACTGTGGACGAAACATGGATGCACCAATATAAGCCAGAAATGAAAGAACAATGAAAGTAATGGTTACTTCCGTTTAAAAAAAAGAGTTCTCGCATAAAGTTTTTGGGCAATAAAAGAATAAGCATGAAGGATTATTTAGAATAGGATAAAACAGTCAGAGAAGTGTATTTTGCTACATTGATAAGGAGTCATCGAGAAAAGTTGTGGAAAAGGCGCGCCCTTCTTATACGATTGCCTTACAAAAAATGTATGAAATAATTGGTACCCCTTCTTTACCAATCAGGTTTAGTCTTACCAGGACATTGTCTATTTCCAAAACAAAAACAAAATCTGAAAGGAAAGTAGTTTTTGTCGCATGAAGCAGTCATAGCTACTGTATAGGGGTGGTTTATAGAAATTATTAAAAGGTGATTACGTCGAATATAGCATATATACGGAAACAAAGTATTACCAGAAATAGAAACAAATCTTGGCAGCAATGGCATTGGAAAAAATAAAATCATTTATATGTCTGCTATTATTAGTAACTGTGTTAAAGAGAAAACTTCCTGACAAAACTTTCAGTATAACTCAGAGGTCAATTTGCTAGAAACCTTTTTGAGTTCATTAGACGATTTCTGAGCTAAGAAGCGGCAAATAGAAATTGATAAACTTGCACCGATAAGATATGTATCAAATCTATTCATCGCACAATGTAAATCTTGTAATTTTTCGCAAAGAATATTTCCTCACTATTTGGTAGTTTGGCGGCTTTCGTGAAAGAAGTTCCATAACTATGCAATAAACTGAGCTGTTGAAAATTTGTTCAAATGCTTGTAAATTGTACTTATGAATTGGTAAACAACGCTGGTTAACAATTTCGTAGCATAATACCTTGATTATTTCCCTACCAAACGTATATCTGCTGAATGTTGCGGAACACTCCAATTTTGGGTGTCGTAAGGCATATAAACGAAAATTACTCGTTAAGGAACTTTGCTATATTTTGGTATTCCTACAAATGAAGCAACATTACCGTAACCTTCACTTTTCGTAACAAGTTCTAGAGGGCATGAAGAAATATATATTCGTCCTGGTGCTACTAAATTATGTAGGAAGAGTACTGTGCCATGCATTACATATAACAATAATAACTATAAAAAAATTAACATATAATTTTCTTTTACATAACTTGTAAATTAATAAATTAATTGACTGTGGTAATAATGCATATCCAAGGAATGAACAAAACTTCAGTGCCTCTAGTTGAGACAGTAGAATAGAGCGTGTTACTATTCCGATAGGCATTGGACACATTCCTTTTAGGCTGATACATCATGTTTTACGTCCAAAAATTATAGTGGACAGTTTATTAGTTTTACAATTTTATCGTGAAAGAAAAACGCGTATGCACTAAATTTTTGGAAAGATATGGCAAGGGCCAGCTTTTAAATAGCCATTTGAATTTGTCTTGCAGATATATTCGATGGAAATCATTATCAATACAGGGGTAGGCAAAATAGTTATCGAGCAAATGCATTTAATTAAATATTAGAAACCACTCCGAAAGTTGCTGTAGAGGCTGAGAAGATGTTGCAACAAGCATCCTGAGAAAATATTTTAAGCTAAACCTTAATCTGAAAGAGGTTTATTATTTATTTATTTATTATTTAAATGGCAATTGAGATATTGTGCAAATGAATAAGTCACACTAACCGTCTTTTCGCCATATTAGCTACCGTTATTGAACAAATTGAAAATTCGTCTTAAAGTTTGTAGAGCAATGGCAGAGCAACAATTTGAGGCTGTGCCATTTTAAAATCTGTACTGAACTTTTGAAGTATACAGTGGGCGATATGATATCTCCCGTAGAACTGTTGTAATACCGCGAAGCCCGACCTAATTGATTTCTGAGAATTCACGTGTATTCGCAATATTAGTGATTCCGAAAGTCTAATAATTAAGACTTGAATAAAAACAAACAAACTTTAAGAGCGTGAAAAATAAATAGCCTGCAGGAGTGTATAGTTTCAACTTATTTCAAATAAAAGAATTATTTAAATAATAACTGGTCCAGTGACAGCTTCTCCATACTGAGTCGATGAATCAATAAAATTTTGTATAAAATAAGATATAAGTTAATTAGGCAAAATTGAAAAATTAGTCGAGATTGTATTCATAATCGAAATAATTAAAGTAGCAACAATCTCAGATAATTTAAATATTAATTAATTAAAGAAAAGTAATTAAATATAATTGCGCAACATTGCGCCATATCATGCAATAATTAGTTTAAGCAAATGTATTGCTATCCGAATTGATTAGATAGCCAGAGAAAATTATCGAATTCCATATTCGCCGAATAAAGAACGAGAATATGGATTTAACTATAAATAAGATTCTTTCGCATAACAAAAGAGAGTGTTTGTGTGGTACTCAACATGGAATATTGCTCTGTGTATAACTACGACAGATCGTAAAAACTTTTTGTAAAGTAATTAAATTTTGCAGCTATCTTTACGTGACGTCTTATCGATTCGTCGATGCTGTAAAATCATAATTACTGTTCAGATAAAAAATCTGTTGAAAAGCACCGCAAACCTGAGATTTATTTGCATATACCCAGATTTTAGACTTTCGCTCCGTTCCCAGTTGCTTTGCAGCGGGAGCAGCCTGAATCATAGAATAATATAACACCAGGGGTCCCCATAATCGAGCATCCTCGGCGTTATCTTCATCGAACCTGTAACCTAGCTGATCTTGAGTGGGCCACAAACAAATTGCTCGGTAATTGTTTGCGCTCAACGCCAAGCGCTCCTCAGCGTCGTTGTGTGTTGATTTATACTGATAAGAGAAGCATAACCACGCTGTACCGGAATTACCTGCCACCGACAACGTCTCGTCACTTGCATGCAGGTTGCTCTATAGCGACCTGCAAACGACGCCCAACACCGCGACGTTTAGGTGTACTGTGTGGCAAGAAAGGTCGCGAGTACACGCTAGCGCCGTCGTACCCAAAAACCATCCCCATTTACGGTTTATATAAATTACGTTCACGGCGCTCGCCACGGGAGCCGAGACCATGCCTACATCTTAAGGTTCACTGCTAACTTGCGCAATCAAACATAACAGGAAAGCAGAATCCGGCAGACACAGAACACGCCACGTCGATATTGACGAGTTAAAACTAACCACCGTTCGGAACACACAACGATTGACTTTACTTGCAACAATAATTAAGCGTAAATAATCCTTTGTGTTTGCCAAAATACTGTTCTAATTTTTTTTATTTGATATAAATACATTGTTTTGTAAATAATACCATTCTTTTTTCAGTATCGCCGGAAATCAAAACAATTATTAAACAAATATCACCGAAGTTCGTTTCGTAACCGAAGTTGGAGCAACGTCATTTTTAATAAATGAAATCCTATAACTAATTATTCAACAGATATACCGAGTCGAGAACCAGGTAAACGAAGCCGTTTAAGTTGCTTAGGACCAACTGAAAGTCGTCCATGAACCCGACCCTCACGATTAAATCACTTCGTTGCAGAATATGAATTCTTTCGTTTTCCGGTACACATCAAATCAAATTAAAACGTCACAATTATCTTATGAATGTGTAAATAATTATTTGCGGAGTACTTCATTGAGATACCTCTATGTTATAACAACGTATGTAACTTACCTATAATTAACCTTTAAAACTTTAGTTTTCTTTATGGTGTAGTTATATTTCTTAAACTTAGACAGAAACAAGGCTGTAGGAGACAATGCTTTGATTATATTTAGAAAACATTTTAAATTTTAGAAAAATAGACGCTGTTTCAGTCAAACACACAAATTCTGTAGTTTTTTATTTCAAAGAAAAGTTACATTGAAAGTCATTATTATGGATAGCAGCTTCGATGCGACCAAACGTAGTGATAAATAATGCATAGTAATTCACAATTAATTATAAACAATTCATGCGGGCAGAGATCATAGAAATTTATTTGAAATACCGTTTTTTTAAATAAGATAGTTATCTGCATTTTATTGCCTCGAAAGGAAGAAAAAACTTACCGATTATTTTTAAAAAAATAACTTTGAGCACAAGTAGGTACCGAATAAAGAGTTTAAATTTAATTTAGAACTCTATTCGAAGACAAATTTTGGATGGGTACCGCAACGGTTTAGGTAACTCTATTTTGGTTGTCATCAGTGATAACTAATAATCCTCTCTAACATAAATTTTGATTTTTTTCAAAGAAATAAATGATTTATTCATGGTTCTAGCGCTAAAAGTCGTAAAAATTCAGAAGTTTTCTACACCTATTCATATGTTGCTAGTAAGATTACCTTCACCTTGTTCCGTTTTAGTTGATCTTGCAATTATACTTGTGGTTAGTATATATTTAATATCTATCTAATCAAGCCAAAGCATTTTTATAACCTTTGTTTATGCTGTTTGGTAACAATTAATAAATAATGACTAAATTGTTACTACAGACAGCTGTAGCACCGAATTGAACTTTCAATTATTATAAATTATTTATTTGACTGTCAGTTAAAGATGTAGGTTTACTACGTGCGTGACCATTATAAGTAATTCCTTTCCATTAGAAGCGTAAGTTTTATTCTACTTAGATAGACCATTTACATGAGAATTGTATGTACAAAAAATTATTGCGTTTCAATGTTTTGATTATAACTGATTTTTTGTGTTTTCTCTGTGTATTGAATTACTGCAAATAACTGATTAATTGAAATTAGGTATAGTAATGCTGTTTTATAAATGTAGTTATTTACAGCGCACGAAAGGCTATATACGTTAGATTAATTTTATTTATTAACATGACAATTTATGTGGTTGTTGATTTCGTGACCGAAAATACTAATTGTAACTTATTTTATCGTATTATTTCCATGCCTATTGCATGCTAACAAATATGTTTTATCTTATATAAGTTTTGCCATAAATAAGGAAGACAATCTATTATATATTGCTGCGATATTTCGTCAGCTTGGATAAATATGGTAAGGCAAAATAATATAAGTAGGCTCGCCTTTAATGACGGATTTGAAATAACCAACTTTCAAACACATCACTATTTTGTTATAATAGCACCTTGTCTTTGTAGAGTGCGTGGGTTCTACTATAGAATATGGTATTGTCAAAAAATTAGTAACATAAATAACTTTATAGGTCATTCTAGAACACTAAATCCGACTAAAAAAAATTTTAATCACAAATGATTCATTACTGTAACATATATAAATAAATAAAATGGCAATTGCCTTAATGGTGGCTCTACATGGGGATGCTTTAGACATTCTACAAACAGTACCGAACAATCTACCTTGTTTCACGATTGGAGATGCGAAATGGTGATAAATATCTGCAATCGGTCTACTGCGCCTAGTTAAGGAATCGTGTACAGAAGCTTGGGATACCTCCTAGGAAATCTAAACTGAAATTGCACAGATAGTAAGATTATCATATACAACGACTTCAGACTGTTTCATTGATAAAATTGGGGTGCAAATATTTGTGAAGGATCTTCGGGATTTCGATACACAATAGGCACTTAAATTAGCTTGCCTGCGTGACCTTGAACATCGGAAAAAGGCAGTATTTTGCATTGCACATAGGCTCTGACAGTTCAGAGTCATGCTCTTTGGCTTGTGAAATGCGCTAGTGACATTGTAAAGGCTAATGGAATTAATCCTGAGAAGGTTATTTCGGCATGTTTGCCGAAGTATACTAGACATCTTTGACTGGTATACTAGGACTATATCATTGTCATCAAAAAGCCCTGTCATTAACACCTGAAAAGTCTTGAATAGGTGTTTCAAAAACTGTGACGTGCACATTCACATCTTAGAGGTGGCTTGAGAAAACTAAGCCCGTACGGGAATGGCGACAACCAGAAAATAAACAAGAAGTACGTAGATTTGCAAACACATCGAAACCCCTTACAAAATTTATTGAAGAAGACTAATCATATTTATAGAGCAATAGCTGAGTTATTTGAAATACAATAACGAAATTTAGTAACTGCACCTATACTCAGTTACCCTAGAAATGATGGAAGATTTGTTTTAGATACTGATTCTAGCAATGTCGGCACCGGTGTAGTGCTATCGCAAATCCGAGACGAACAATAACGAACAATTGGGTATTTTAGCAAAGTGTTGTTTTAAATTGAAAGAAACTATTGTATTTCGCAAAAACAACTGCTAGCAATGATAAAGGCTGTTGAACATTTTTACAAATGCTTTTATGGACAAAATTTCTTATCAAAAACTGCTTACGCAGCGTTGAATTGGCTCCTACAGTTTAAGAATCGAGAAAGTCAAATATCGAGATGGATTAAACAGCTGTAAGGGTATGATTTTAAGGTTGATCATCGTACCGGAAGAAATCATCCAAATACTGACGCTTCGTAAAAACTGCCTTGCCAAAAATATTGCAAAAATTGCACTCTGTTGGCGTCAGAAATTGAAAAACTCCTTATAAATCACACTATGGTGATCAAAGATTATAAGAAACCGGATGTCAAGCAAGATCAAGAAGCGATCTAGACCTGAAATTGTACTTAGAATTGAAGCATGAAGATAAAGACCAGGTTGGGACGAAGTGGCTTCATTTAATCCAGTTGTTAAAGCAAATTGGTCTCAATGGGATTCCTTGTAGGTGGAAGACGGCATTTTGTAAAGATCCCTGGGAAATGATGATGGAAATGAAAGACGAATGCAACTGGTTATCCCGAAAACCACAGTAGTGGAGGTGTTGCGACGGCTGCGTGACGGTCCATCAGGACGCATATGGGAGTAAAGGAAACTCACGAAAAGGCCTGAGAACGACTTCTTTGGATAAACTTTAGAGATGATGTTAAGGAGTGGCGCTAAAATGTATAATATGCGCATCTGCGGATGGTTCATTGGGGAGGCGAAGAGTAGCGACGCGGCAGTATAACGCTGGTAGCTCATTTGAAACAGTAGCCATTGATATAGCTGCTTCATTTCCAGAAATCGAAGGAGGGAACAAGTACATCCTCGTTGCAATGAACTATATCAGCAAATGGACCGAAGAATACGCTCTACCTTATCAAGGGGCAGTTACCGTAGCCGAGCACTTGGTAAAATAACTATTTAGACGTTTCACAATTCCGATGGAATTACATTCAGATCAATGAAGGCATTTTTAATCACCGTTATTTCAAAGTCTTTGCCAGATGCTGAGAATACGCAAGACCAGAACAGATATTCTTCGTCCATATCAGATAACATGGTGGAATGCATGAATCGAATAATAGAAAAATATTTTTAGGAGGAATCTTCTTCTTTATATTATTTATAGAAAAATATTTAGTAAAAGCTGTTTCGGGCCATCAAGGAGACTGCGATCTGTACTTACATCTATTTTTGAGGGCATATTGGTAAGCTGTAAAAGAAACAACAGGAAAGATACCGACTCAAGTTTTGTTTGGCCTCGAAATTAAACTGTAGTGTGACTTAGAGTCTGACAGCAAATCTGGAAAAGAGGAAGTTGTTGGAAAGTTTACGAAAGAAACTACATACCATTTATGAAGGGGTTCACAATAACATCCAGTTTGCCAGTGATCGAATGAAATTCCACTACGATGTAAGTTCTAAAGCGGGAGTATTTCAACCTAATGATTCAGTGTGTTGGTACTGGTCTCAACAATGACGAGGTTTACCTCTGCTCTTCATTCACAGTCAAATAGAATGGTGGAACGTATGAGTCCGACAATGGGCAAATGTTTGTAACAAGTTGTCTCATGCCATTAAGGAGACTACAGATCAGTTCTTATATCCATTCCTGATGGCATATTGGTCAGATGTAAATTGAAGAACAGCAGAGACCCCCGCTAAAGGGTTGTTTGGGTTAGAAATTAAGCTACCTTGGTTTGGTAGTAAGCCCGAAGAAGTGAAGATAGATCGAGATGCATATGACGAACGTTTTAGAAATAAACTAAACTAAATTTATGAAAGAGTTCGCAATAACATGCAGATTATCAGTGATCGAATGAAATCTCACTATGATCTAGTTTGGTCGTACCAGCCTCAATGACGATGAGATTTATCTCCCAAATTGCAAACATCTTGGGAAGGTCTGTATAAAGCGATAAAATGGATCAACTATGTAATTTTTGGAATAATGAAATTTCCCTGAGAAAAACCCAAAGTGGTTCGTATGAATTGGTTAACCTCGTATGCTGGGAGGAATGCTGTACAGGAACAACAAGAACGCGAATAAAGGGTGAACTATATTGAGTTAGACAATGTAGAAGTCAAAAACGGTTTAGCCATTTACAGAATTTGTCAATCTATTCGATTTAGCGTTATCATTGAGGAATACAAAAATTTGTTTAATGCTTCAAAGGAGTATCCCTTAACCCATTGTTTCACTAAAGACGTTTAAATATCCCGTTGCGTCCTAGCTGAATTTAAAAAGTGGAAGAAATATAGTAGCAAGGGTCAGAAATTCGGAAGGACCGTCACTTATTCCACCGGCATCGCCAAGGAATGCGAAGCGTTTACCTCCTCGTGACGAAAGCGTTGTATCATCAGAAGCCACGTTATGAAGTCTTGCGGAAAGGATTTTGGGACCTAAGGAACTAAATTTGTACTGGTGCAGGTAGATCAGCTTAACTTGCGTAACATGTTGGACATGGTGTTTTCAGATATTGATATCAAGGTACTGGTGTGTAGTTGGAATCCAAGAGGAACTCTGCCAACGACAAAATCTGTTGACTGCTATTATTTCAAGAAATGGGACTGTAAGTATGGATCGCAATACCGATTGCGACATTCGCCAACAGAGGTAGGACCATCTTAAGGACAAAGTCTGGATTCGCTGTTATGGGACGTAATAATCTTAAGGATTATAAATATAAATAATTTTATAGGACATCTCCAGTAGATTCCATCCAACTAAAATAAATAATACAATCACAAATGACTCATTACTTCAACTTATGTCATCGCATTGGAATTATTACAGCAGAATTGTGACCAATTATTTGTTACACTTCTAGAGTAGTTCCAGAATACTTCTTTGTATATAAATAGCTTAGTTTTGGTTTTGCTTAGAATCCTGCATTGTTAAAACTGTTATAAATACATAGAAATAAGAACTTTTATTATTAGAGTACAGCCAAATAAATAGTTAAGTGAATACTTGTAAATAAATAGCTGAAATTTAATATATATAAATAAAGACTTTTAAACAATTAAATAGTTTTGTTATAGAATTGTAACGAAACTAGTTAATTGTTTGAAAACCTTTATTTATATTCACTAATATTAGAGTTATTTATAAACACTTATTTATTTAAATATTTATTTCACAATACACTAACAACTAATGTCTACATTTCTATTTATGTATAATAGTAACTAACAGGATAAGATACGTATTAAAACTAAAACTATGGGAATTTAATCTGCTATTTATATATAAATGAAAAAGGTCTAGAATATTAAGGAAAACTTTAGATTAGTAAAGAATAAAATTAGTCATAATAATGATGTAATAAATTGCAATGCTATGACTTATTGCTGACTTGAATTTAATTGACAGATATCGGTTACCACAATAAGTCGTTTGTGATTACAATTTCTATCTTAATTATAAGAAACCTTCGGGATTGCTCCAGAATGTTCTATTGTGTATTTTATTGTCTCTAATTTTGTTACAGTATGTTATCTTGGATACAATTCAAGGTAATATTCTTACTGCAACATTTTTTTTGATAAAAACTTGGTTAAAAACAATATTATTTTTATTAAGATTTGGGATGTCCACTTTAATTAAAATCATTAATCTATTGTTGGCACAATTTAATAATATTAAAACTAAAATCAGAAATAATTTGTCTCAATTAAATTTCAAATTAATTGCATGCAATTCTCTCATATAAATCATACAAACAATACTTTGTTTTCAATAAATTATAAATAAAATATGAGTAGTGGTTAGTTCATATAATTGAGTCGACATCGCATATTGAGTAGATTTTGATATATGAGAATACCTCTGATGAATGGATCAAATAAAACAATAACGACTGCATAATCCTTAAACTAATATCCAATATATTTAATACCTGCTAAGATTAATATCGCGAAAGAAAAATATAAGCAATTCGTTAACGTATGCACAGTTAACTAACGTATTGCAAAATGTACTAAACAAAATAATATGCTCACTGTATAGTGACTATTATTTACCCATATTAATTAATAGATCAAGATAAATAAGATAAATGATAAAAAAATACACCATCTTCTAACGTTGGTTGTAACTTGTTTACAAATAATCTGTATCTTCCTTGATTTATGAAGCCAATTGAAGCAAAGTTACAGCTGCTACCAAAGATGTTCCTAATCCAAACTGTTTTAGAACAAGTTAATTTGTTCATTGGTGTGGTAGGTAAGTTATCGAGGATTCCTATGATTTATTTGGTATTAAACACGCTTTACATTTACAGTACCGAAGCTTTTATTTGAAATAATTATACTTCAACTACGGGATTTCTATCGATCGTTCCGGTTAGGGTAAGTTAAACTTGGGTAAATTGTTCTACGCAATTATGTTCCCAAATAGAAATAAGCAGCCGTTAATATTATGGTTTATTTCCAATTGATTTTCACTCATTACAGTTGCGTTGATTTTAAACCAGCTTCTTAGTAAACAGTAATTGGACTAATACAAAAATATTAAAATAGACAGCACCTTTGCAAAGATAATCCAATTATCGTACACTATTATCGCAGGTAATTGCGCTCTTTAACTTAATTTTGTCTACAGTAAACCTGAACCTTTAGTTCACATTAAGTCCACTAAGTTCTCTTTAAGTATCATCCAAAGTAAAATACATTTAAAATTTAAGTATACGATTTCTTCAGTAACTGACGTAGGAGAAGTTTGGATAAGAGATTCCAACAACAACTATTTCGTTATTTCCTTTCAGAAAAAATATTATAAACTGTTAATAGTTTGATGTTTCAAATTCAATTTATTTCGTTGTAATTGACTTTAACGTAATTTATAAACATAATAAGTGAATATAAGGTAGAGTAAATGTGCTACAAGGGTTTGAAATTAAAACTGTAAAACTAGTTTACAGTGTATAAATAAAAATTTGAACTACAAGTCATGCTACAGTAATGCAAGTTTTCTAAATTGAAAAGTTTAACAAATGGGTAAAAGGAGTTATTGCTAAAATCGATAATAAGCTGTAGAAATAAAACCGCAACTAGTGTCAAATACCGTTTACTCGATTTCACAAGGATAAAAAAACAATATTTATTGAATAATATAAGGACTACGACTTGCAATTGCTTTCACAAGCAAAAATTTCTATTATTTAAACAGTGTTTTGCTAACTTTCAAATAAATTATAAATTGAACAAATTAATCGATCAGTTAAGTCAGTATTGCATTTTTCTTATAAACGGATGAATCATACGTTAAAAAGGTAAAAAGTTCATAATAAATAGGAGGAAGAATAACCGATATACTTAATAAATTATTTTCAAAATATAATTGTGTAGCAAATTGGAGTAGTGGTAAGTGACCACAAAAGAAAGGTAACTGGATGATCCTTTCATAATTAATCATTAAGTATGGAATTAATGTGCATGATGACATTGATTCAAAGCAATTTAAAAAATCTGGTGTGAGACAACACACGACTTTCTCTTACACATTTCAAATTTAATTTAAATTTATTAATGTTAACTACTTTTCTATACACCTAAATTGTAAACTAAAATTAATTTAAAAGCATAAATAATTCATCCATTTGTAATTTCCTTTATACATGTACTAAGAGCTTTATAATTAAATTTTGAGCTCATTTAAAGCAAAATTAATTTATAGATTTAAATAAAAAGTAATTAGTATGTAAATATTAATTTGTTTTTATTTTGAGGACAATAATTGGAACGGTCACCCATCCAAGTTACTCGCCAGACAAAACGTTGCTTAACTCTAGAGATATTTCTCAATAACTCACTTCAACGAATTTTCT
>JAHWXV010851285.1:0-12903 GCA_024586415.1 Phrixothrix hirtus
AAAACAAACTTTTTAAAAGCATCTAGGTTACCAACAACTTTATACCAGAGGCGTGCTGAAGACCCATCCCACTCTCCGTTAGGTATTCTGGCAGCTGAACTTCATCTCTCCTTTCTTTTTTTTATCACGTGGGCGCAGGTAAGAGTGATTTGAAGCGTGGCAGACATAAAAAGTTTGGCGAGTTTTGTTACGAATTTGGGGTGACATCTTGTCTTCTGTTTTGTCTTCCAAGATATTATTAGACTTCAACTTAATACATTAATTTAAACATATTATAACAGTAAAAACGGTGTTACATATGTTAAATGCTCCGTTAAGTTAATAAACTTTAATGGTAAAATTTGATTTAGAATGTTTAATAAACGTTTTAATCAAAATGTTTGCAATTTTAACACAAAATTACCTTCGCTAGCCGTTGAACGTAAATACCTACCTTTTAACTTTAGATGGTATGTAAAGATAAATCACAAAAATGTGAATAGATGCCAGAGTAGGCGATTTAATGTTAAAGGAGGTTTTTTTGTAAATGTTTACATTTTTATTAAATATTCTACTAGGAAATGGCGTTTATTAGTTAATAAATTTGAGTAATAAATTGAAAAACGTTTGAGCATTATATGGAAAAGGTTAGCCTTCAAATTTATATTGTTTAAGAATCATATTTTAAATAATTACAATATGGTTTTAAGTAGTTACAGTTAAAGCCTGGTTATCAATAGTTTATCCAAACTACGCTAATTATTAAAATGAAATATGATTCGTTTGTTTAGTTATTTAAAGTATAACGTATTTTGTCAAATGTCAAATTAGGAACTTTAGACGTTTGATCAATTTACTTGCCATCACAACTTAGGCAATTGAATTTGTAAATTACCCCTGATTGCATTAATGGTGGTGTTGGGTTTTTTAGTTTAGTGATAAGAAATTTTGGATTATTGATCTTGTAGGTCACTACTTTAATATTTACTGATTCTAACACCTTCCCTACTTTTTTTGAGGCTGAGTTAATGTTAGGAATTTTGTAGTATTTCAAATTTGGTTTTGCTCAACTATCTCTGAATATATTTACCGTACATTAAGTTGTTAACAACGGTTTTCCAGTAGCCACTCTTCATAGGAGGTTGGAAAAGAATTTAAAATTTTTTTGAACATGTTTTTTAACTCCATGCAGCCTCTTTCTTGTGGGTAATGGTATGATTTGCCTGATAGCTTAGGTATCTTTCCGAATACGCTGGTTTGGAGTACTTGTCAAATAAATTCCACTTTGACTCCTTCCTTATGATCCTCTTGCTCAAAAAGGGTAAACTGCTTGCAGTGTAAATTGTATTTTGTTGTGAAAATTATTGAACTATTTTAAAATCTCGTTAGTTAAGCTATGTTCAGTGACCAAAATAAAGATGTCGGCTAATTTATAAGTAAATAAAGTCTTGATTGAAATGCTAATGAGGTATATACATCCTTTGATCTTATTTTTATATTGGCTTTTAATTAAGATGACTGTCACGTTGATTTTGTTACCTATAGCGACTATCAGTTCCCTAATATTTGTTAATTTCAAATAATTGATTAATTTCTTAATGAATAATAGTTACCTGAAAACTTATATTAACAACTTAATGTTCAGTCAATCTATTCAAAGAACTGAAGACAGTCAACTAAAACAAAATTTGAAATATTTTAAAATTCCCAACATTAAGCCTGTCTCATATACCTAGTCATGGTATTAGAATAAGAAAATGTTAAAGTATTAAAGTAGTCAATTATAACATCTAAAATTTAAAACCTCGCTTCTAAATTAAATAGACGTCATTTGCAAATTAAACTACCTAAACCGTGGCAGAAACTTTATTTGCCAAATGCATCAAACAGAACTCAATCGTGTAAGAAAATAAAAC
This sequence comes from Phrixothrix hirtus, assembly GCA_024586415.1. Lineage (NCBI taxonomy): Eukaryota > Metazoa > Arthropoda > Insecta > Coleoptera > Phengodidae > Phrixothrix > Phrixothrix hirtus. The sequence goes on from JAHWXV010851285.1 coordinate 1,896, forward strand.
GAAAATAATGATCTTATCAAACATTTTCTCCATCCTAATTATAATTTGATTTTGGGAATTTAAAATTTTGGACCAAATGACAATAAAATCAAAATAAAGTTCTAGGAAATATATTGCTTGAACCAAATTAAAAATACTATTAATTTCATTAGGAATACACAAGATTTGCACATTATTTACAATTATCTTTTGCGTTTAGAGAATAGTCAAAATATCTGACAACTTTTTAGTTCATTATTCAATATATTTTCCCAAAAAACAATAAATTTAAAATTTTTTAGTAAACCAAATTGAATTTCATTTTAATAATTTGTCATATCAATTTGAAGGATCTGCTTACAACCAGCCTTATCCCGTAACTGTATAATACCATATAGTAACTATTTAAAACCAAATTCTTAAACAATGTAATTTTGAATACAAACCTTTTCCAAATAAATCTCCAAAAATGTTATGATTCAAAATTATTCCTAGCCAACGCTATTTACTGGCAGAAAAATCTAATACAAATTTATACATTTATAAAAATCTTCCTTTGACATTAAATCAGCCATCCTGTCACCTATTGTTATGTTTTTATTCCTTTGCAGTTTTCATACGACTTAAAACCAAACAAAACACTTATTATCTATTAACTAAAGAAGTAAGTTAACACATGTATGCCTTGTTTGTACTGTGGTAATTTTTTTAAATTAATATGAATGAAGTCTACTATCTGCGTTAAGGACAAAATCTGGGTACGATATATCGATAATGAATAACATAAAACTACTTTTGAAATATTTTGGCCTAACAAAAAACACGATTTGTACAAAAATCATAAAAGTGAATTGAATAGCAGTGCTTTGCGATTATAACTACAATTTGAAGAATACAAACAAAATATTTTCAGACGACCACCACAAACAATAAGTAATTTCGCATGGGTTACCATCATTCAAAATTTAAAACTGTTATGAAAGGCACATCATGTGGTTGTGCGAAATATATATCACACTCTTACGTAGCAGGTTGCGAAGCTTATTTAGATGTTAAAAAGTCTAATTGACATAAGTTATTATGCAATTTTAAAAATAGCCACGATATATTTTCAAATATAAATGGTTATCGAAAAAGTATAGTGTGTAACACGTTCTGAATGCATATTTCAAACTCATATGTTTAAGCCACTCGGCTAACGGCTCCGTGGCTCAAAGTTACACTCGTGTGAAGTATCCAACTTTCAGCAATAGTTATACAATATACTATTTCGTTGACAATCTACCACTTTTCATTATAGTTCAAATATGTATACACATTCTAAATATTGAAGTCGTCTTAAACTTTCTCTGAAAGTTGAATTGAAATTGTAAAGGGAGAAAGATATCGCCATCGAGTATTCATCTACACGGTGCGTTATAATTCATTCTATGCAAAAATAAAGTTTACACATACCTGCGTATTTCTTCACCGTTCATGATAAAAATAAGTAAATTTTGTATGAAATTAGTTTATTTAGCGCTAATTTTACTAAAATTGTAGCTTGTCAGTGGAATTGCAATAAATGTTAACTTGGACAGTTATTTTATAAAAGTTTAGGGGGCAGGTCTACATAATTCTTTTTGACCGACGTCATATATATTCCAATTCCAAAATTAACCACCCTATAAACTCGAGGACACCTTCCTACCAACAGGGTTACAGTTTAAATTTTTCGTAACTAAAATATTACATTAAATTATACAACAGGAATGTCGAAATTCATATGATATTAATACAGAAATGCAAATTTCATTTTACACAAATAGTATTTTGTAATTTTGATCAATACGGCACTTTTATAAATTAATCATTTTAAAAGGTCACTCTTTTCGTAATCGGTTGTAAAATGAAAAATGTGCCACTGCTAATGAAAAATATTACTTAAAAATTAGAAAAATAAAATATCGCCTAGTTGATTACAAACAATATATAGTTACTATTTTTTGATTTAACTATTTTAAGAAAATTAAATACTTTTCATTTCATTATTTATAATGACCTAGGACCTAGGACTGTCAAGGCGTACGTAAATGTTTCAACATTAAACTATTACATCTTTCGTGTTTATTTCAGGGAAGGCTTGATTTTTCGAATAGGTATTAATTAAATACATTAAATTTGTTCCAGTTTTCACAGACAGCACTTTTAGAACAAGACATTTAATGATAAATACCATACTAAAATTGCGTATAAGACAGATTTGCATTGCCAATTTTTCTAATCAACACTTTATTTTATTTCTAAAAATCCCGAAATGAGCCCTTTTCAATTTTTTTAATTTACCAACAAGTTTCATTTTTTAGAATCACATTCTAATTAATAGACTAGTTACTTTCACGTGACCCATAGCATAGGTTGAAATTTTTCAGTAATATAAAAAATAGTAAATGGGTTGTTTCGAGATTTTTAAAATAAAGTAAAGAATTACAGAAGTCCCCCTTTAGAGTATTAAATAGAAGAATTCAATAGTCTAATAAACATTGCATGTAGAAAGTGTCGTTTTAGTGTATGAATGGAACGAGTTTAATATCAAGCCTGCTAGTTCAAGCATTATTTAAGTTGGCAGTTCCATAAATAAGCATTGTATTATTAAGTACAGTATTTAATACCTTTTATAGGTATCTAATACTATTAAATATAATATTTATTAGTCAATTTATTTCATTCATTTAAGCTTTGAAAATGCGGCTTGCGTAATTCTTTACATTGTTTTAAAAATGTAATTCCAAGCAACAGGCCAAAATCGAAGTCAATGATAAATACAATATGTAAATCAATAATAGCCTCACTAAAATAAAAGAAAATAATAACTCAAACTAAAATTAAACTTATATTCCTCTAATAGTGACGTTTTGTATTCGGAGAGTATTCCACATTCCAGTTGTACAATTAACTAATTCTGTTTTAAATTATAAGGATTTGGACTGTAGCTCCGTGGAAGCAAATACTGCCTGAATGCGTAATTTTAAATGTATCTAATTGTACATAGGTACTAGGATTAATCGCATAAACTACTATGTACAACTCTAGTGTGCGTCATAGGTACAGTTCAACAAATTTTACAAGAGAGGGCCGCTTTCTCATGTCAAAATAAATATTAAAATGACAGCCCTATTAATTACTGTGTTTTCATCCTGTTTTATACCATAAAATAGTAATTCAATAAATACTATAAATTGTACGCTAATTTTGTAAAATTTCAAAATAACCAATTGTTAGTGTAATAAGATATATATAATTTGTAGATGTCTTAATTCTGATCATATTTGCTATAAAATAAATCGATCTGTTTATAAATTTATAGGTTTTCGAGAGTGACCAAGTACTATATTTATCCAATCAACTTTTTATCATACACTCATTATTTTCTAGTTACAGTAAAACGCAGTTCAGTATTTTCTTACAATTGGACGCCTGTATGCCGGCCACCAGTTTACAGCCTGTATATATAAGACTTTATTTAAACTCGTGAGGTAAGTTGGGAGTGGGCTCCCAACTTGTAAGGCTATTTGTGGCGGTATATCATCCAATTTGAAGCTTTGTAGATGTCTACTTATTTAGAGGTAACGAGTGGATGAAAATATTCCACAGAAAATCTGTCTAGTGAACATATCACAATACAGCTAAGACAAGTTAATCTTATATATTAGCTAGAGTCTCGTCTATGCCACTAACAGATGATGACTTTTAAGCCTAATTTTGTAGCAACTTTTATAAAATAAAGAATTATTGATAACCAACGTCTAAAATCGCAGCGTCTCTAAATCATAGTTGTTATTATGAAAGATTTTTAGTGTCTGTAGTTGATTGTTTTTCATAACATGAATTACCAGCAAATTCTTAAAGTAATGTTTATTTTAAAACATTTCAACTGCATTAATTATAGGTATGTGCATATGAACTAGTTTTTCCAGAATTCGTAAAACTTTGGTAGTCACTGCTTAGTGGTTTGATTACATAGAAATTACAGTTGGTAAAGGTATATTACCTGAATTTATTTTGAAAAATTCTGTTGCACTTTATATTGTTTAATTTCAACTACTTTTGTATCATTTTCTTGTAAAAAAATTGACCTGTTTTTGTAAATTTTAAAATTTCATTATAATAGATTGAAAATGTGATGAGTTGCGTTATTAATCGAGCTAAATTCAAATCTAGTACATCAACTGATTGTTTTGAAAAACATGTCAATCATTTCAATACTGATTTCATTTATAAAAGAACCTTTATTATGAATTTTTTGATATTTTGTAGTTATATTTGACAAATATAAAATGAATTCAAATTAATTACATACAAAAGATGTAAATTCGTACTAATAATGACTCAATGTAATAGAAATAAAAATTCACATGTAATAAAAGAATATTAAAATATTTATTATTTACTAGCTTTTCACTAATATTGTAAAATAAGTGAAATTTGTAAATTTCTACTTATTTGACTGGGCTGGACAAACAATTATGATGCTTATAAATAAACGTACGCATTTTTCGTCCATTACGAAATAAAATTTCAATTTACGTTTATTGTATTGTGCTTCTACTCTATACGAATTCAGTTTTCATACTAGCACCCTTCAACTTAATGCGACATATTTGATAATAATCTACTAATACAACAACAAAGTCAAACTAAATTGTGAAACATTAAGTTAATCTAAACTGGGCAAATATTATAAAGAAGTCCAAAAGCGTTAAATTCTACAGGTTGTGGGCGGCGATTCTACAAGAAAATTTTCTAAAACAGAGTTTAGATAAATAACCAGGTGTTAGTGATTACTTTTCTAACTAATAATTGATTAAGGACGCAACAAGTTCCTTTGTTTGCTTTCAAACTTCTCAAACTTGATGTGATAAAAATGGTTTACTGATTCCTGTCTGAAATGAATTTCGAAGGATTGATATTGTAACGAAACTGGTTAATTGTTTTAAAATTTTTATTTGTATTCACTAAGATTACGATTATTTATATACAGGTAATTAATTAAATATTTATTTCACAATCTACTAACAGCAAACATTTATATTTCTATTTATGTATATTTACATTTATATGTATATCAGTAATGAACAGTTCAAGATTCTAATAAAAACTAAACTAAGGGAAATTAATCTGCTGATTAGATAGAAAAGGGAATACTCTAGAAGCTCTAGATTAGTGAAGAATAAAACTAATCATAATAATGATGCATTAAATTGTAATGCTATGACTCATTGCTAACCTAACTAAATTGACAGATATCGGTTGCCGTAATGAGTTATTATGATTACATCACCTACTTTATTGTAAAAAAAACATGCTAAATGATTCTAGAATTTTCCATCCATTGTTTCTAATTTTTGTTTCACTGCCCCCTCCTTAAACTTTACGTCCAGTAATAGTTACCTGAGACTTTGAACTTACGATTGTTCTACTTTTGTTGGCGAATGCCGGAATCTGCACTGTGATCCATACTTGCAGCCCCATTTGTTAAAAAAATGGCAGTTCACGGATTTCGTCGTTAGTGGAGTTAGTAATAATACAAAGGGGGTTCTAGACCGGAAATGGGCCCAAAGATGGCTCCTGAAGTGTCTGAGGGGCGTAGCCCTAGGTGTTGAAGTGTGGCAAAGCAATAGGTGTAGAAATGGGGCCCCGGACTCTGCCCCAGCAGTAGACAGGGAGCCCAGGATGGCCGCTGAGTTTGTTGAGGGGCACAGCCCCATCGGCCACGTGGAGGCGCTTAAGTCACGTGACATTGGCCATTTTGAAAGCGGAGTGGGCCCCAAGATGCCCGCTGAGTTGATTGATGGGCGATGTCCTAGGTGTTGAATTGGGGCAAAGTCCTAGGTGCAGGTATAGGCCCCAGAGGTAGAAATGAGCCCCTTATTTAAAAAGTGAACGCATACGCCATCTATGGGTGTTGATATGTAGTGGTCGAGGTTTGTGACTTGGCTAAGTGTTTATAACTAGACAACGCGATCTGTAGGTCTAGGTATGGTTATAGGTTACGTTTGCAACTCTGCTACGCCATCTACGAGCATGACGATGTAGTTACCAAAGCTGCCGCCGCCCCTCGTTGCTAGGTTGAACTACTACTACATCGCCATGCTCTGATACTTGGGTAATTGATGACCATTTGAAAGTGTACATTGTTTGATGTCACATCAGTGCCATTGAATTGTTATTATTTCGAATCTAACGCCATCTCTAGCGTTTTTCTCTAATTTATATTATAATGTTAGAGATTAAATATGACGTCAGATTTTTTCTCTAATTAAAAATATTTGTCCGTCCGCCAGATATAAACGTAGGTTAGTTTGCTAGCAAAATTCATATTTAACTGGAAATGCTCGCTGACCTACGAGACCTAGTTTAATTATTGCATTTTGATGTGCTTTATATAGTTATCTTTTAAAAATTAAAGAAAAATATGCGTCCTTTTGTCTCCGCAATTTAAAGTAATCGTAATTGAATAATAAGAGGAATGTTAAATTATATATTATTTAATAATATTTATATGTAGTAGTTTATTTAATGGCGAGGCAAAGAATATATTCAAATTACTTACTACTGCTACTGATGTAATACGCTAAAATTCAAAATTCATTTATTTAATAGAGAGAAAGAATATTTGAAATGTGTGTAAAATTACATTACATTATTGTTAAAGGGTTATATTTTATATTATATGACGTTAACATATTCAAGCGAAAATTAGGAATGACATCATCTGCGAAATTCAAAGTGCCCCTTTTATTATTATTATTATTAGTCGAAAAAAGCCTTTATGTGATTATTAATAATTATGCTTTTGATCAAATTCTTACTTATAAAAAATGTATTTATTTAAAATTAATATATAACAAGATATGTTAAGATAAGTTATCGCCATTCATTTAGTTAAACAATGACATATATAGTCGTACCATTTAAATAAAACTGAATTAAAATAAAATAAGGTAATATAGCAGTACCAATACGATTAAACTAAAAAGTTTTTATTTGATCATTTTACATATACAAATTACAGATTCTCAATTCTATCAATTAAAAGCCAGAATAAATATTCCCTATAGCTACATATTGTATTTAAAACTAGCGAATGCTTAAAATAAATAGGGCTTGAGTCAATAAATTCACGAATGAATAAAATAAATTTAACACCCAGACTTTCAGAAAATTCTAGATTGTCTAAAAGCAAATTCTGCTGCTTAATGAACCCATTTAAAAGATCAAATTTTATATATTTAAGTAAATCTGAATTATATTGCAATTCTAATTGATACGTAATGGCGGATTTTAAATAAAATAGCTTTAAGCATTCACCGATCGTTAAAAGGATTGACAAATGTACAACATCTGTTGCAAGTAGAAACTTCTGGCTATTTTTGCATCTAATAAAGTTCGTTTTAACACAAAACCGCCGATTTTCGAAGCAGAAAACGATAGCGTACTTGATAATGACGTATATGCATTAATAGAAGTTTTAGAGATGTTATCTTCACAAAACGTGTCACTATTTGCATCATAGAATTTCGATTTTATAAAGTTTTCGCTGGCTATTAATCTATTCCACTCGTATACAACACCTATATCGCTAGGAGCACATATTACAATCGTATCATCTCTAGGCGTTCGAAAAACAACGTCATCAACGGGCCCATTCGTACAGTTACAGTATCCAATGCTAATGATGGGGTTTAACTCACATAATGGACTAAGTCCTAACTCTAGAAACTTTTGATGATCAGAATTCTCATTACTCAGCAAATAACGGGAACAATGTATAAGCGGTTCATGTGCTTGCAAATAACTTTGATTTTTTGCACCTTTATCATTGCTGGAGTCCACAGCGGACATCACCTTGATGAAATATTTCTAATAGCAACAGCACAGGCGAAACTTAATATTACTACTACGTCACAATGACGATGAGTTTAAATTAAAGCGAAATATTCCCCTCCCATGCACTACAAAATTTAACTTCTAGCCGAGAATTGTAAAATTTACACATATTCTTATGGAAAACTAGCACGAACTTAAGGAGTCGCTCATACTGTTCATTCTTCCCGGCTCTTCTGTCGTCGGTACTTGGTCACTGTTGTTATCCGGTTCGTTTGCAGCAGCCGAGTTAGTGTAGCGTTCTCGAAAGGAAAGTAAAGATGGAATATTATTGTTTCGAGTTGAAGTGTTCTTCACAGCCTCGTGATCAGGTTGATGGATTGGCATGTAAAAAGTGCAACAGTTTTTCATATTGTCGGTGCAATTGCGTAACCTATCGAACTAAAATGGCAACTAAAAGAAAACTTAATTTTGACGCCGATGATGATGATGAAGACAGTTATGATGAAATGGCTTCCCTAATTGTTAATATATGATCTGAAAGCGAGGAAAAATCTTTCCCTGACCTGAAGGATCAAGTTGAGAATTTTAGCTGGCCTAATTTTGAAGGTAAAAATTTTTATTACTTTAGAAAATATTTTTTAATAAAACTTATTATGTAAACTTTGAAAACAAAACTGCTAAGGAAGACTTAACATGTGGTAACAGTAAATACCTTCAGTGGGAAGACGAAACTGGAAACTTTAGCTGAGCCACTTCAGAAGCTGTTGTGCAGGAAGAAAGTACGTTTATAGTTTTTCATTATTCATATTTCTAATGAAATAATGCTTGTAGATAAAGCCGATACGCATCTAATATCAGCATTGACGGCGTTCATCGTTGACAATATTATTCTACAAGCAGGTTGCGAATTAAAAAACAATTTTGACCCTGCAGTATGAATAAGTTACTTAGGGGGTCGCGAAAGATGTCTTTCTTTCAAGATCGACGAATGGCACAGCGTTTCTTCCATGAAAACTGAACAGTTTGTTCGAAATTTTCAAATGGAGGAATACCATGTAGGCTAAGGAATTGCAATCGACCTATATACACACATTTTAAAGGCGAAAAAATCATTAGAATACTTCAAGGGAGCAACATTATTCAGTTTTCCGAGGACGGTATAAAATCATTATTTTCGCTTACAGATGTTGCAAATAGAGAGCTAAGATTTCTTAATCGCCACGAAATGAAGTGAATTTATGATCTGTTGATACAAAAAGTAGCTGAAATTCTTCACGGTGAAGGTCTAAGCGATGAAACGAACATATTATGTAAAGGCAAGTTTTTAGCGCAAAACTTGGATTTTCTAGCGCTGAATAGTGAAAAATACTTTACGTTTATAGCCGAGACTGTTAATATTTTTCCAAAAATATTTACTAAAGATGCATAATTTAATATGAATAATAAGATGGTTTTATTACATTGTTGTTTTTATTACATTGTTTTAAGTTTGAAATAAAGAAATTTTTTCTTATCATTACCATCTGAGAAGGTCAGATCCTGTTTTAAAAAGAAAATTCTGCGTGCTTTTAGACAGTTGGTATTTGGGCGGCTTCCGAAGAAATATGCTTGCAATAAGAAATAAATATAAATGCTATCGTTGTCCTAGATGTAGGTTAAGTGTCAAAAAGCGGTTAAATGTATTGTTGGAGAAATAGCAAAATTTAAACATCAACTGAAAATGTATAAATTATGTAATATGCATTAAAATAAAATGAATTTTTAAAACTTACGTTGTTGTTGTGTAGCGACTATATAAATACCCGTTCAAATTTTTAAAACAGGTCAGTTATGATTATACAGAAAAAAGGAGTAGGTGCGCTTAATACACTCATCAATAAGTTACCATTCGAAGCACACTTACCCACATACCAATATTGCGGTCCGGGGACTAAGTTAGAAAAACGCCTTGCCCGCGGAGACCCAGGTATAAATCATCAGTTAGATGTTGCCTGTAAACATCATGATATAAGTTACAGTCTCAACAACGATCTAAGTGAAAGACACAGGGCCGATCGTATTTTGGAAGACAGAGCATGGCCGAGGTTTAAAGCTAAAGATGCATCGTTTGGAAATAAAGCATCTCCTCTACCTATAGTATGGCCATTAAAACGAAAAGAAAGTTTGGGATGGGCTGCTGCTTCGTACGCAACAAGACACGTAAATGTCGTTAACGAGGCGGAGCTATTTCAAAGAGGAAAAGAGGACACATGTATTTCAACAAATATGTCCTTGAACAGATCAAAAACTCAGCGAAACATATTATTGGAAGTTCGGCCGGAGGCAGTTTACTAAGTTTTACACAGCCCGCCTTGACTGCCGTTCGAATTGTCTTAAAAGCTATCGAAAGTTGAAAAAATGTTAAATTTCCTCGCGTAATACCGCTACCTAAAACAGGCTAGCTTCTTCCACTCTTGATACCTCTATTTGCAGGCTCATCTGCTGCGGGGGCCTTGGGAGGCGGTGATAGTTGCATTGTTAAGGTAGTTAATGACACCAAAGCTGCAAAAAAGCTGCAAGAGAAAACTAAACGACATAATCGAGCTATGGAAGCGGCTGCTATTGGAAAGAAAGGCAGAGAAATTTATTTAAGGCCGTATAAGAGTGGCAGCGCTCTATTTCTAACCTCTCCTCTACCACCGCCACGTAATAATTCAAAAAACCCCTAAAGTTGCCCTGAAGAGCGCTGACTGATGTTGATCTGAAAAAGCACGCAAAAAATATACCTCACTACAGAGGCGCATTTATGCGAAATAATTTACCTAAGAAGGCGTGGACTCGTGAATGCACAATAATTAATTTGGGTGGTCAAGAGGGATCCGAAACGTACTAGACTTGCTATACGAAGAATAAGAACAAAGTTTTCTATTATGATAGCTTTGGTGACCCCGGTCCCTCTCAAGAAGTGCTAGTAAAATTCATTATAATGGTTCTTGTGATTAGTCGCTTCCTGATTATCCAGATGTTCGCCACTGGAATTCATACATCCACATCACCCGTAGTACTCTGTCCTCTTCGAACACATTATGGTCTCAGGAATGTTATCAAACACGTGCCGTAGACGCCAATTTGAAGTAACAACCTTTTTGTATTATAGTTACTAATTTAATCTCATTTATAC
>JAHWXV010851288.1:0-10216 GCA_024586415.1 Phrixothrix hirtus
CTAAATATCAAAAATATTGTTAATTCGAATTAATCTATGTAATTTTATCAGGTCACGAGTTTTTTGCGTGAAGGTCCCGAAAAGTCACTAAAAAGTAACGTATATTAATTTTTCAAACTTAGTAGACACCCTGTAATTAGTAAATAGAATATTGAACTCAAGCAGTAAGTTTTGCTCAGTCGATTATTTTTGTGATAGGTCAGTGCAATGGCGTCATTCTGATTTATAATTTGGCATTTTGTTATTGCTTGGTTATAAACTGCTATTTTTCGAGTCTGCGTAAAAACTTTCTTTTTATAAAAATGTAACGATTATAAGCTTAAGGTGAAGTAATTTGTATTTTGTGTAATTTATGTTTTCAAAATAAATTTTCTCTTGCATGTGTTTCCTAAATATTAGTATTTATTATAAGCGAGTAACGTAATTATTGTTTATTAAATTACCGTAAAATATTACCTTTAATGCAATAATTTTAAAATTTTAATAAATTTAATTGAATTTCAACAATTTAACAATTTTGCAAAATTATATCATTTAGGTTTTTGTTTATTTGGTACTCGGCAGTAATTAATCGAACTTCAATAATATAACTATTTTCAATTAATTAACTTCGTAATTATCTAAATACTCATAAAAACCAATCGAGTATTTTACGTAAAATTCAAAATAACAAAATAATTGTAAAGAAACAAACGACGCTTAGGGTTCCTATTTAAGGAATCGTGCATGATGTACATAAAGGTAGAAAATATTAATTTTAGTAATAAACTGTGTATAGCTTTGTAAATTGAAATTCTAGAAATACAAATACGTGAGCTAGATAAGATTTATACGTTGCGTACGGAAAAAATTTAAACAAATTATGAGAACCTTAATTAACGGCAAAACAATTCAAATTGTATTAGTTGTACAACTTACAATGAAAATCTAAATACTTCCGCGAGATAAAATCTTATAAAATGTAGCTGCAAAAAATCATCTTTTTCGGCAATCCATCATGAAAGAAGTATTTTAATCAGTGATTTAGGCTCGTATATTGTTTTACTCACCGATTAATTATAATAAACCAATTAATCGGGAGGGCGAGTACTGACATTGAATAAATTGATAATGAAGCGTTCACATGTATAATTAATGTGTTGTGCTGCAAGAAATATAAATTAATTCAAGAAAATCATCTTTAAATGGTTGAAATAACCTGAGAATTCAAATCACTAGAGGTCAGTATGTCCATACACATGAAACATAACAATCAGTGCGTGGCTATAAAAAGAAGATTAGATAAACATTTAATTCATCAGCCCTTCGTACAAATAGTTAAAATACATTCATATTTATACAAATATATTTATTGCATTTATTTTCTGTCAAAACTGTAAATTATTTAGAGGTAGTATTTACTTAAGAAAGTATCGTTATTCGCTACAATCTTTAAGATACATACCATTTGGTTTAACTGTTAATTTTGATTTTTGGAATATAAAAGCGCCTTACCTAAATATTGAAAACAATTGGATTAGTAAGCTTAATATTTTTAAACTGTCAATGTTGGACTATTAAATTAATAATATTTTAGTAATTTTTATAGATTGCTTTATTGATTTTTCAATTAATACAATCATATATAAAATCTTGATTGTGCAGTATTATTATTTTATTTAGTTTATTTTTAAGTAAGCGTTTCTTTAATAATATTTATTTGCTAGTTAAATAACAAGGGCTTGGATAAAGATAAATATCCTTTGACATAATGAAAGGAAGGATTTATTTTACCAGGAGGAAATACCCAGTGTAAACATGAAGTTGAGGACTTAGTCTAATTGTTTTGGAGCGTTATATCAAATCAGGTAGCTGGACCTAATACATCATTTATATTAAGTTGATTAACGCGAACCAAAACAGTATATAAACGAGAAATGAATAAAGAATGGTTAGAATTTTACAAATTACTCATTAAGGAAATCTTTACAAAATAAACGGTAGGTAACTTGTTGCGAAGCGATGTTGTTTACATAATGTTTATTGATGTTACATCACTGTCAGTTGTCTTTCTATTATTTCTAGGTAACGTATCCAAAACGTTTTTAATTGCTAACTTACCTAACTTAAAATAGGTTTCTTAGGGAAATAAAATGCACATCACATTGTCGGTATTCGAATTCCTTTCGTTGAAATTCCTTGATTTTAAATAATAAATTCGCGAGTAATTCAACAACGTATTGCTGCAAATTGGATTAAATTATATATTTTATAGCATATTTTGCAAACAGTTACTTAATTAAAATGTGATATTATTAAAATTAAAATATTAGTTTAAAAGGTGAATCGGAAATTCGTTTCTAGTAAGTTTATTTTGTACTATTAAGATGTATTCAATTGTTCGTGGCTCTGCCAAGAAAACACAATTGTATAGAAAAAAAAATTATTTTTAATACGAGGCTCGTTCAATAAATCAGGTAAAAATGCAAACAATTGCGCCACCGGAAAAAAATTAATATTATTTTGTTAGAATACGTTTCTCCAAAAACATTGTCCATTGGTTTGTTTGACACCCCCTTTTAAAGTAAACAATCTGTATTAATTTCGCTAGAATGGACAAAAATGATTTTCGTGTTCTCATTAAACATTATTTTCTGCGTGGAAAAATAATAACAGTAACCAAACAAAAGCTTAGCAAATATTATCCGGACTCTGTTCCATCAACTAAAATGATTCACAAGTGATTTAATGATTTTCGTCGCGATGCTGAGCGGCCTGGCACGCCAAAGGACGCCCGTACATCAGAAATGGTTGTGTTGACAGTTCTTTGAGTGAAGGTGTGTGAGATTGTGAGGGCTTTAAACTGTCGACTAATACAGTGGTCTCAATTTCATCACTTGATGATTTAAATTGTTTTAATTGTTTATCGACATCAGCGTATTGTTTGAAACTGTTTAAGCGTAGTAGAGTAAAACCGAATTTATTGAGAAACAAAAAATATAGTAGCCTGTGGTATTTTAAATTGACATTTTTGTTTTCCTCAGTCTTTTAGTTGTCAGTAGTGTCAATTTCACGAAGTTATGTTTATTAAAAACTTTGTTAATTGTTAAATACAGTCAAATTATGGAGTTAAATCGAAGGCATTTTAGAAGAATGATAAACTACGACTTTAAGGAAGATCTGAGTGCATATGAGTTTATAGAAAGTTTGGATTCGACTTCTCATGAGTAAACACCTTGTTTAGCTACCGTTTATTGCTGGTTTAAAAAGATTTGAGAAGGACAGGAATTCTGTGAAACGCCAAAAAGGAGCTGAACGTCGCCATGTGGCAATAAAATTTTCTTTAGGAGTACGGACTTGGTCAATACAGTTCAGCTAGATGGATAAAAAACTGTTGCAGCTAAATGGTATGTTGAAAAATGTCTGCCAGAAGTTCCTAACAGATTGCCAAAAAAAGTAATTATGCTACATCATGATAACGTCTCATCACATACAGCGAGTTCGACTCTTAAATTTTGGGCTAAAAAAAAGATTAAAGTTATAGAACTTCCTCCGTATTCACCTGATCTAACAATGTGCGACTTCGACTATTTTTTGGACTACAAACAATGTAGAATGATAAAAAGTACTAATCTGGGAAACAAATTAATGATGCTGTACACAGTTATTTTGCAAATATTCCAAACGAAGAGTGACTTGAAGCATTTAAGCAGTGGAAGCAAAGAATAGTTAAGTATGTTATAGTTGGGGGAAATTATTTTGAACATATTTAAATTGAAATAGTAAAAATGTACAAGTATTTCTTTTATTCTTAATAAATTTGGCTTTATCCTGGTACATCTGAATATTTGCGTCGATTTATTACTGTCAATGATACTTGAATCCAGCGTTATATTTCGGAAATCAAAATTCAGTCGAAACAATGGGTAGAAGCTGGTTCAAGTACACCGAAGAAGGCAAGTCAATGTACCTATTTTTTTTGGAATGCTTGCGGAGTAATTTACATTGACTACCTTTAAAAAGGTAGAACAATAACAGGAGAGTATTATTCATCGTAGTTGGATCAGTTAAATAAAAAAATTAAAGAAAATCGGCCACATTTGGCAAAGAAAAAATTTGTTTTACCACGATGATGCAAAAATACATTAATTGCATTTCTAAATGCTTCCACGTGCCCCATACACCCGACTTGGCTGTATCTGACTATTTCTTATTCCCAAACATAAAAACTTGGCTTGATGGCAAGAAATTTTTATGCAATGAAGAAATCATCGCCATTAAACGTCTTGAATATCGTTGAAATAAGTCTATTGAATTGGAAGAGGCTATGTTGAAAAGTAAAATAGTTTTATACCAAAAAACAACTGCTTGATTCATTTTTACCTGACTTATTGAACTTCATTAAACCTTTTTTTAATATTTGCTTACCGATAAAATTTTTTCATCAACCTCTACGAAATATTCAACCGCCAACTTACCTTGTTATTTATGGTGTATCGTCGATCAGTAATCTCTGATTTTAAATTTGGAAATAAAAAAAGGTTGATGAGTGCCGGCGAACATGGAGCGTAGGTGAGCAAATTGGCAGTCGAGCCGCAGTCAACCCAATTCGTTCTATTTGAACGGGAGCATTGTGTTGAAGCAGAAACACACTTATAGATAATTCTCCTGGCGTCTTTACTTCAGTTTCATTACGTAATAGTATTCAGTGGTGATATGTACTCCTTCGATATATTTATCTCAAAACACTGTTGCCATAACTTTTCCATCAGAGGAAATGCATTTGAACGCTTTGGGCGGCGCTGATGCCGCACCATGGATTTTCACTTCAGCTCAGTTGTGAACTATGAAACTAAATTTCATCTACAGTGATCAGTTAGTCAAAGAAGAATTCTGGATTCTACTAAAAATTAGTTAAAAGTGGCATGCATAGCGATTCAATCCTGTGTGTTTTTTGAATTTGGGATTCGCGGTCCAACGCAAGGAATTTTTTTTCATTGGCAGAACATTCATATGGATCTTTTGAATGCGTGCTTAATTATTTCAAGCATTGCAGGCATGTGCTCCAATATTGGTCTGCGGTGGGAAAAAACAATATCCGTAACTTTAGTGCAGTTGCGGCCTGCACACTATTTTTGAACTGTAGATAGGCGACAAAAGACTAACTTAATAACGTTTCCAGCATATTACGAATTTCGGTAGTCATGTCGTTAATTTCTAAATATTTAATCACTGCTCTATTTCAGTTTTCTTAATTTTCATAAAATTGTCGATTGGATATTTTTGAAAATTAAAAATTTCTACGACGGGTTGTACTTATAAACAAAATTAATACGATTTTAAAACTTTACTCCTTCATTGATGGCTACGAATAATTGAATCTACCTTCGTAACGTTTCAAAATTTTAATCGATTTGGGAATGAAGTGTAATGGAAATGGCAATACTATAAATATATGGAATTTAAAAATTCCCTCAAAAACTACATATTTTTGTACATTTCAATTTCTAATTTCAATAAATTCAGTAAGAAAAAGTTTAAATTGGTACTTATTTTTAGTCAAATTTACTAAATATAATATTGTAAAATTTCATTATTTTATAGCTACTATTTTAATGAAGTTATGACTAGTTCAACTCAGATTTTAAATTTTTATATTAATAGTAATTTTGTACTATTTTCAAAATTTCAATATTTAAAATAATTAAAAACTCTCTTCTAAATATTTTTTTTATCATCTGAAGTGTATTAATAAATGCTGTTATCTTATCGTTCATGGAAAATGGTGTCAAATTGGGGCCTTGTAAATTAAAATTTGATTCATTAATTGAACTAAAAAAATATCAAGGCAAACTAAAGTAAGTACTATAATTTAATCCCACTTAGTAATTTCTTTTTTAATATTTTGCAAAAACTTAAAGTACTTCTATTGAGATAAAGTTCGACAAAAATATTTTCATCAAGTTTTAAGCAACTTTTGAATTCAATATCGACAGACTTTAAGATATACCGACGGTTTTAAGGAAGTTCATCCTTATTCATGTGTGATCAAAATAATTGATTAAATTTCAAAGTCGACTTCTTTGAACGTTTTAAAATATATATCATTAAAATATTGAAAAGTCGACTTCTTGGTAGTAGATTTATATAAACCAATCAGATTATGGAAAAAGATGTTGAAAGCGCTTTTAAAGAATATAACCATCATTTTTCAAAGCTGGTAGAAACTGTTTTCTTTCTGTAAGAATAACAACTATAATAATTGCTTATTAGAATTTAACTGACGAGTATAAAATATATTCACAAACTACCTTTACTGAACTGAGAAAATCGTTGATATTTAAGCCTCAATTTCACTGAAGTAAATACAGCGAATATATTGAACAGTCTCGATATTGACTAGTATTTAGAAAACTCAGAGCAATGGTGGTATAAAAAGGTAGATTGCAATCTAAACCCAGACAGCAATAAAATTCAAAAGTTTTAAACAAACATCTGATATATGAGGGTAAGTTAAAGGAAAACTTTAAAATTGTGATATGAATTCTAAACAATTCCATCATTTACTTGTCAGTATCATTATTAACTTGCACAAATTTTATATTTTACCTAAAACTGTCTACATATTCCTTCAATAAAATAAAATATATTTAAAAAATAAACATTAATAATTTCAATAAACGGATCTATATATTAGTGCGCATGACGTCATAATACATTTAATTCGATTATGATACTACCATGCAAGTACGTTAAAATACATTTTGCATTTACTATTCTTTTAATAAATAGTGTAAGTTTTCATGTTTAATTGCAAATTTCGGTTATAATTTTTAAATTAAAGTAATGAAAGCAAAACAAAATCAAAAATAGTGTATTATATCAGACTGCACTACGAGTACATAAATATAAAGCTTGCTTAATGTTTTAAGAGTTCTCAAGAGATGAAATTTATTAATTCAGATTGTGCGAAAAGCACATGGATTTTCTAAAAATACGCATATTTTTGTTTGCGAAAAATCACTGCAATAGAAGTTTTTAAAATTAATGATTATATACTATAAATTGGATTTGAATCATTTTCAAATTTCTGTTTAATTAGTCCAAAGTTTAGGATTATTGTCTATAATTAAAACAAATACAGATATTAATACTTTAGTATTAATTTTATACTACGAGGATCATGCTGTAATAATCGAGATTCCGCATTCTAGTGAGCGTATCGCGCTGTAACCCCCACCATTCAAAAGAATAAACCTTACTAGGGTAATGTGCAAACAAGCATATCAAACGCTTTATTTAGTCCTATGCAAGCACCGAGTTAGTGTGACTGTGTTGGTAATTTTTGATTAATGCAATGGAACTTGATAGGCGCGATTTTAGAGCGCTGATTTACTACAATTATAAAAAGGTTTAAAACAAGAGAAATGCTTACTAAGTTTATAGGTGAGATTTGGAGACTCTTCGCCTTCATGGACCACAATATTCAATTGGTATGCTGAATTTACAAGAGGACAGCAATCATTAGAAAATGACCCCCACACCGGCAGACCGCAAACTGCAGTTACCACAGAAAATATCACTGGCGTAAACATTTTGGTGAAAGAAAATCGAGACAAGCTTAGAGGCATTGGACCGGCTTAACTCAAACAATATTACACGACTACCTTGGTCTTGTCAAGCGCTGTTCACGGTGAGTGTCACATTTATGGCATCAGGATAACGCGTCATCCTACACCACGGCTAGAACAACTTGAATTTTTCGCCGCCTCAAAAATTAGAATTTTCCCACATTCCCACTATTCACTAGACCTGGCCTACGATTTTTTCCTATTTCAGCATATTAAGAAACAGTTGAGTGGATGTCGGTTTTACTCAGATAAAAATCAATCGCAGTTCATGAGGATGAGATAATGCAGATACCAAAAGAAGAGTGGCCTGAAACTATTCATAAGAGGTTTATCCGCTTGAACAAATGTATAATTAAAATAAAAATTAAGTTTAACAAGTTACTAGTTTCCGAGGTATCCTGATAATTACAGCATGACCATTGTACTCGGTATTTAAACAAAATATAATTTTTTGGGAAGATGCTGTGAGGGTTCGAAGTATGCTCTTTAGTTCGCATGTTAAACAAGATAATTTATATTTTTGCAGCGGGGGTAGTTTGTCGTAACGGGTAGGTTCAGAATGGTGAATCGGAAGTTGCTAGCGGTCCTGGTAATTATATAGTTCATTCGCAGTAGATAAGGCGCGGTAATGCTAAAGGAAGAAGCTTATGTATTAAAACGATGCGGTCGGTGAATGTAGTTTCAACTTCCTATATGAAATGAACTTTTAACTCATTTATTTATGTTGGATTTATTTATGTTACTTCGGCGGTAAAAATAACATGAGTAGAACCTTCAATACATAATTTATTCACAACAATCAAAAATAAGAAATCAAAAGAACATTCTAACACAAGTTATTCATATTTACAGGTTTATTAATTGTGTTAGATGAGAAAAGGAGTTCTTTGTGTTGTCGGTATGCAATTTAAATTTCAACGGGCGCTTGACGGCACTTTAATAAGAACAGGATACGCCCCGATGTCCGGAGATTGTGTTTTCCTCTAGCCTCATAGTTCAGTATTCCTCTAGGAGCGTAAGTCGTCACATCGCTCGCGAGCATGGCGCTTTATGTAAGGAATCTGATAATTCGGTAAGGATATCTTGATCTGTTCGTGACTGATGCCACACGACGGATGAAGGTATCCCGGCGACGGACGTCAACCAAGATTCGTTACCGAACAACGAAATTGTATTTGACGGCGTCGTTTGTTTTATTTCCAGTAGCGTCTTTGCTTTCGCTACCAATTCAACACAAAACTCAGGCGCTCTGTTTATACTTATATTCGGGGTTGAATTGCTACTTAGCAATGCGTCCAGTCTCGGCTATAAGGCCGTCGGAATTAGGCATCTATAATTCCTAATCGTCAAGCGATGATGGAATTTTACGCGTCGCATATTTTAATTTTGATACTCGCGGTACACCCACTGCATAGCAACCGATCTGCCTCGAAATCAATCTTCCAGGAAAAAGGGAACTACTTTCGTAGTTCAAGACTACGATGATGGTTTTAATATTAGAATTTTAACAATTTTACGGAAAGCGGTTTATGTACTTTGTAATTAGCAATGCACTTTAATTTAACAAAATATAGCTTAACCTTATCGGTAAAGCTTAATATACTGAAATAGCATATTCTAGTTCAATGAAAGACCTCTCGGTACGAGTCCAGTCAAAGAACTTCCTGTTGTATCGGAAATATTGTCCTTTTATACAAAATTATCAATTGTCGCTCTCTCTTCTTCAAACAGTATTGATAACCGTATATTCTATCTAGCAATAATTGATAAACAGGCAGCGTGATGCGCTTCGTTTATCAATTTATTATGGTGAAATATTGGGAAATTCTATAATGATTCTACATTAATTAAAACTGTCTTAGATTGTTTCTATATTGATCTTACATCTTAGAAACAATCTACATTTAATTGGCTTATATATTTAAGCTGCCGGAATTTTAATAGAAAATTGAAAACACGCGCGATTTGTTGCAAATCGGTTTTTGCCTGCCACTTTCACTTTAACAGTTTCTCTGGGAAATGTTACAATCCAGTTGAAAGCACATTACGCTAAATAACAAATCTTCTCCGAGTCACCCAATTTTATCATCCAAGACTACAGAGCTCACTGCTTTTGTTGAATTAACTTTCTGAAATTCTTAATTTAAACCGCTTGAATGAACGGTGAGATAAAACATATGAAGCCAACTAATGAACTTCATGGAGAACATCTTGAACTTTTCCAAAATTTTCTATTTTTCACGTAAGTTAAATTCGGGCTTTTGATTTAGCCTTAGAGCCAACATTTTGCTTGAGTTTACGAATTGATTTGTTCCGAAATTCAACTTTATCTGGCCATCTTTAGGGACTAGGTTTTTAGTTACTAAATTGTCCCACCAACGGGTTTTATAAATTTAAATCCTTCGTATTGTCATAAACTAATCTTGTCGTATTTTCATTTCTATGAACGAATGCACGATTTGTGTCCAATAATATTAGATACGTTGGAACGAAATGAAACCAAATTCGACTGCGCGGGATTAGTTCTTAAGCGCTTAAACAAACGAAGTAGATCTAACATTATTTCCCTTAAATGTTTAATGCCAGTTTAATGTAATTCTGTCCAA